>JABUQX010083178.1:0-28171 GCA_015478945.1 Trachelipus rathkii | reverse complement strand
ACCCTCCCATATCCCCCTGTATATCTGTGAATTAAAATATTTTTTGCATGTTGAAAATAACCAGACAATCGAAAGAGCATTAAATTCTACAACTAGAAAGTGTTAAAAACCCTAAAATTCATAGAATTGATGATTACTACCCTCAAAAAGTTAGGAACCCCTACGCGCAACGTCCCCTTAACTAAGGAAAATGTAATAAGACGTTCTACTCACTAAGATTAGTTGTAGAGGTCATCTTCTGGAATAGGAAAGCTATGGAATGACTTGGATACTGAGGTAGTCTGTTTCTTGTCCGTTGGTTGGCGGTAGGTAGTCCGCCTTAAAGGATTTAATTCCCCTTGGCGCTATTAATCCTCAGAGAGCACTTCGCCAAGCTGCTGAGTGAAGTTTATCTTATATAGTTAGTAAAATGAACAAGGGAGAAAAAGAATATTATAGAGTAATTAAAAAATATATATGTATAATTGTTTGTTTCACTGCTGCCACCAATGCCATAAATTTTAACTCATCATACGACAGACAAACTAAAAAATGTAGACAACAACTCTTTAATAAAAAAAAGGAAATTTAGACATGAGAGAAATTTATAAAAAAGTCAAACAAAAATAGAAAAGAAAAAAATTTTTTTATTTATTGCTGAATTTTACAAAAAAAATAAACTTTAGATATATAATAATAAAGTCATATATAATTTATTAATAATAATGATAATAATTAAAACATGAAATTAAAATAATCTAATAATAATAATAATAATCTAATGAAAAATGAGTGATATATATATCATAGTATATATAATATATAATATATAACTATATAATATTTACTATTATAATATATTATAATATATATTATATATATATATTATATATATGATAATAATATTATAAAATATATAATATATATAATATATATATATATATATATATATATATGCTCACATTCACTCCTGAAGTGTGATTAATTGCCAGCCATTTCATTTGCTCAAATTATTATTTATATTTTACCATACTAAGATGTGGTCATACCTTTGGGTTGGTCATGTATGCGTTTAGTCGTGTGAAGTTAGGAGTAAGTTTTGGGAATGTCTTTGGAGGACAGGATACTCCTGAAGTACCTCTGGGGAACAAACAACAATGACTTTCTCTGATCAATTCTCTTAGTGGTGTTGATATTTGCTGATGCTTCCACGCCCGGTTCCTAAGAAAAGAAATTGGGAAGAACAGAGTCCAAAAATTAGTACACATGACATGCCCTCTCACCCTTTATTAACAGGAAGGCAAACTTTTTTAATGAATTAATAATGAAGCATGAATTCAATTTTTCATAAATTACTAAATTTACATTACAAACTTTTGCTTTTTTACTTTTTATTTAGCAACACAAATACATTCGTGACTTTATGACCTTGTGACATTTACAAAATTTCTATTTACTAAATTTAAATAATCCCATTTAAGTTAGATTTTTCATCAAACTCGCCCCCATTAACCCTCAAAAAATTAATCACAACAAACTTACCCTTTATTTAGGATAGATTGTGCCCAACCCTTTTTCCAATTAAAATGATACAATATAGTTTTAATTTTTCTTCATTCTTCTCTTTTCTTTATATTGTTTTGTTGAAGTAATTATTATCTTGAACAATTTTTTTTTTTTACTTCCTTCTTTTATTAATTATTTTGCTGTGGGAAAAGGGAAAGAAAGGTGTCAGACCTTTTATATATATATATATATATATATATATATATATATATATATATATATATATATATATATATATATATATATATATATATATATATATATATAAACAGTATATATATTAAAGGTGAACCGGAATTTGACATTTTTTTTCCAGTTTTCAAAATTCCAGCCGGAACCGGTGTAGGGGTTGCTGTAGCAGTAGCTCCTACATCACCCTAATATATTTCTGAAAGGTGCATCACTAATATATATATATTTATATTTATAATTATATATATGATATACTTTTCATCATGTTATAATCATATGCACTTTCTCCCATCCTACTAATTATCTGTCTTTAGGTAAAGATTATTAGACTAGTCATTTCCAGAATATATCTTGATTTTTATTATTATTGTCTCTTGCTGTCAAGAGGAATTACACATCTCCGGAAGTAAGATTTCACAGTTTTCAATCTTGATGTTAGATGTGTAACCAGCAGCTCCATTGATTTATGAGTGCTAACCCTCTTTTTCTTCACAGACTTTTCTTCATTCAGCACAGCAGATCATCTTTTAAGACCTTCCCAGTGCCCTTGCTGAGGGATAATTCCCATAGGGTAAGCACTCATTTTAGCTTCAATATCATTCTTATTTATTTTTCACTCACTGTAATAACAGCATGGAGCTTATCTATAATTGACTTGTCTAATTACAGGTGCCAGTCTTGGGACCATCATTACCAGTCTTGGGACTATCATTGCCTATATTGGGACAACAACATTGCTATTGTAGGAATCAGTCTATACCTATTTTGGAATTTCACACCTGCTAATTTTGGGATCACAACAATTGCCTATCTTGTGCAGATTCCAACCTCAATCTTGAACCACAGCTTATCACTTTACTGCAAGTTATCAACTTTCTCACTTATTCCCGATCCAATTGGACTCATCAGAAAGAAGAAACAATAATTAAGTGGAGTTATGGTTCATGTTTTTTTTGCATCTCACACACACAGACAAATTAACTCAATGTTCCATTATTATTTATATTTTCTATGTAAATAATATTTGGAAATTCGAACATACAGTTCCGTCTGTGATTACTTTTAATGCAGACCATGATTTTACAGGACCTCGATAGGTCACGAATGATGTAATTAGCTTCCCTCCCTTAACAGTTAGTTTTTTAAATAAAATTAGAAAAGAAAGCATTTTGTTTCTCCCCCTTCTATTCATTCAGTTTAACGTTGTTATTACTTATTCACAGAGGGAGAGGAAGCCATTCAAATCAAAGAAGTTGCTGATGAATAGTTTGCTGCCTAGATGTCTCTTTAGTTCGTTGTGGTAAGAAACTCATTTACCGTTAGAAAAAGTTTAGGCTAACTAACAAACTAACCGAACCGTAGAGCTACAGTGATAGTTATAGAACTAACCAACTAACCGATAGTACAGTTTTCCTATTAACCTAATAACCGGTAGATTAGATCATTACCGTCCTTATTAGTATCTGAACGTAGTTGTAGTCATAGTATCAGATTTTAGTTCTGAGTTTAAGTGTGAATGTTTGGGGACTTTCTTTCTTCCGGGTCATTTCAGTTCGGAGCGTCATAACTTCCCTAGTGGGCTTCAGATTTAATGAGTGCTTCGTCACTCTCCCCAACATCATCTTAAATTTAGTGGCGCCCGAACAGGGACGCGAATGTTTTCTCTGGTTCCTGAAGGAACACGTATGACTGATTTTTGAATGACTTGAATAGTGGTAGTAATAGAGTTAGGTCAGTAGATCAACCGTACCAGTAGTCATAGTCATAGTAGTCATAATATAGTGGTAGATAACAAGTACTAGAGCAAGCTAACTCGAGGTCTACGCAGCAAAATAAAAATTCATACAATAATTTTGTTCGAATTTCTAAATTAGATACTGCTTGCTTTATCCAGATTTCACCTTCTCTGTCGCAAACACCTTTCTTTATCATCATTTTTTTGTCATAATATTTATTTTTGTTATATATTGAAATATAATATCTTGCCTAACCATAATGCAGCCTTCTAACAGAGATTTTCAGAGTTGCAGAGTTTGAATGGGGGCGAGAATGGTGATGATGGGGAGAGGGTTGTTGCAGGAGCGCAAGCTTTGGTGAATGTGGGTGATGAAGTGGAAGATTTACCTCCACCAACACAAAGGGAAATGTTGGACTTTATCAGGGAAAAGGAAAAGAAAGAGAAAGAACAGAGACGAGACCCAGCTTTCGCTCGGGGTCGTCCTTCCAATGTAGAACCTGTGTTGGACACTCCTTTGCAGGAGTTTGTCTCTACACTAACACAGGAGTTTAAGTTCCTTAAGGAGGAGACTGCGTTGTTGCGAGCGCAACAACAACCACAACCTGCTAGGGTTGTTCCTCCCAGTGGTACTGTTCCTAGTACAGATCTGTTGGGAACAGACTTTTCTTTATTAAATTTTGGTTCTCCTTCTGGTTCTCCAGTAATAGCTATGTCGGAACCTGATCCATACACGACAGCACATGTTTATGGAGTGTCACCCTCTGACGCTGTTTACACGACGTACACGACACCCCTTAATACACAACCGACTGACGTGACTTACGTTCAGACAGCAACGATAAACTCTCCTTTCCAAAGTCAAGGTATTTTCGAGCCTTTGACTTCCAGTATTTCTGCAATGCCGATTCCAGTTGCTGCAGTATCAGCACCATCAGATCATCGTCAACATGGATTAACAGGTCCTGCAGGACAATTGGACAACAGACCTTATTTTCCACCACCACCACCAACATACAACACAGCCGATAATCAAGTACCACCACAGTTCTTTGCTCCTTCCAGATTGGACGTTTTAGAATGACACATGCTTATGATGTCACAAGCCATATTGTATCTGGCTGAAATAGCAAAGAATTCGCGGAAGGTCAAGGTGGTAGATCCAGGAAAGTTCAAGTACGAAGCTGACCAGGATCATGTTAGTTATAGGGCAGACCAGGCTAAAGCCACCAACAAAGTTAGGCCTTACCTCAGGGTAAAAACAGAAGTTTGAAAGGAGAGCGTATAGGAAACTTTCTGAAGTGTTAAGGTTTCTAGTATTTATATTAGTAAAATTAAAGTAAAATAGGGCCTTGTAAATATAATGGAAAAGATTTTGTTTACCTTAAGAAATTAAAGTTAGGGCTTTGTAAAGTAATAGAGTAAAGACTATTTTTGTAAAAGAAAAATATTAAAGAAAAATGAAAATTAAAGTAAAGTAGCTTTGAAGGAATAATATATATGTTAATAAAGGAAATTTGACAAATACAAGATAATTTATATATGTCTATATATATGTATAATATGTAATATATATATAAATATATATATTATATATATATCTATATATATAATATATATATTATATATATATATATATATAATATATATGTGTGTGATGTGTTGTGTGTGGTGTATATTGAGTGTGGCACACGCGCGAAATGAAATTAAAAGTAGCTAGATGTCAGAATGAATTACGGAATGAAAAAATAAAAAGTAAGCCGAAATTATGTAAATACGTGTTCGGAAAATATTAAAAATGCTGTAGGAAATATAAAATGTATATATATGTTACTAATCTTTATATGTTTTCTCTAAAATTGTAGTTTGGGAAAGAAAAAGGAAATAAAAATGCACCCTGAAAATATTGAACACGAAAATCTGACAACCATGATATGACGTCACAAACAGAAAATCGATATGATGAAGTCAGAGCGAGGAAGAATTCACTTGCTATCTTGACTCGGTTGTGTGAACAACACTAGCTCTGCTTTGTTAGTTTGTATTCGTTTGCTAGTATTTGAAAACTTGTTGACCAGTTCTTGTACTGATAGGATCGTTAGATGCGTGCAAGCGTCTGTGTTCACTTTAGAAATTTTGAAACTTTGTTCATTGTTGTTTTTAAAAAACTTTGTCATATATTGTGTAAATAATTATTAGCTTAACTTAGACTGGGAATCTTTACGTATTTATCGACAACAGAATCGACTTTTAGTCGTAAAACTCAGGTAATATAAAGTGTTTAAATACTTGGTAAATTATTTATATTCGGCTTGTCCAAATATAAATAGAAATTATTGCTCAATAGCCACTTGGATTTACAAGCATTACCATTTCGAAATTCTGTCATGATGTAGTGAATTGAGGGTTTTTATTATTATTATTATTCCTTATGGTCATTTTTATTACTTTTTCATCATTTTAGTGTTAGGTTAATTATCATATATTTCATTTCTCTGTAAATTACGAAAATAATTGATGGATTATAGTTAATTTGGACAACATCTACGAAGATAACAGTAAATGAGCTTTAGCCTTTACTAATATATGACAGGAATAAATTGAATTTTTGTAGAAATTTGATATTTTGCAACAGATTATAGTATTAAATTGACCATTTGAATATTAAAAATAGGTTAACTTGTTGAGTTTGTTTATAAATTATACGTGATGATTTTGATTTAGAAATTGAGTTTAATAAATTTTAGTTAGAAGATTTGTTTAGATTCCAACAGCCGTACATTTAGAAAAAGTAATTAACGGTGGTTGGTAGGTTCTGTATATATTATTTTAACTTACATTGTGTTTAACATTAAATTTGAAATATCGATTATGTCTGATATTTGAGTTTGCATTTAAATTAAAAGAAACTTTTATAGCTTATTTTGAAAGCCTAATATTTTAGAACATAGTTTATTTTGAAGGCCTAATATTTTGAAGCAACTTGGAATCTAGCTTGTTTTGAAAACTTATTAAATTGAAACTATTTAGAATATAGCTTATTTTGATAAATTGACATTTTGAATTAAACTGGAATTCAGCTTATTTTTGGAAGTTTGATATTGTTTTACGAATTATCGAACGTTTGTTTGATCTGAACAAGTTTGATTTGTTTATTGGTTTATGAATTGAATAAAGTTATCCATATATTTTAATTAAAACATTTTAATTGAAACATAAAAAGTGTACATAAGAAATAAATGTTAAAAGAGTTTTTATTTCATTTTAGTCAACTTTTAATTGAATTGGGAGTTGTTTTGAAACATAGCCGAAACGTATTAAATATTGATGAGGTTACTTGTTGGTAATTACGTAAGCTACCATAATACAATTCAGCTGATCCACCTGATAATTATACAGAAAAGTATACATCGTTAATGACGTGAAGTATTGGCTATCGACTTAGATTTATTCAGATTTATTTATTTATAGAATAGTTTGGATTCAACTTTGGACTCAGATACTGACGAAAGGATTCAACCCTGGTTGTCATTAATAATTGTTGGACTTTAGATTTGATTATATTTAGTTACATTTGAACATTTTGACTGTACGATTTATTTTGACTTTATATTTAGTTACATTTGAACATTTTGACCGTACGATTTATTTTGACTTTATATTTAGTTACATTTGAACATTTTGACCGTACGATTTATTTGGACTTTATTTTTAGTTCATTTTGAACTTTTTGACAGTTAGATTTATTTGGACTTTATATTTAGTTAACATCGGAAGCTTTGACATTTAGACTTATTTCGACTTTATTGTTATTTGAGGTTGACAATTTTGACAGTTGGAATTATTTTGAGGTTCAGATTTGTTTTAGTTTTTTGGTTTTCAGGTTTAATTTTGGCTTTTGAACTTCAGATTTGTTTAGAATTTTATAAGTTGCCGATCTTAGATTTGTTATGAGTGACTTTGGATTTTTCTGAGATTAATAGTTGTCGAACCTTACGTTTATCCTAACCTGGATTTATTTTGGAAATGATAGATTGGATTTTGGATTTAAATTAGCATTGATAGTTTTTAACTTGGATTTATTTTACGATTGGTTGGATTAGACTTAGATTATTTTGAGATTGATATTTTGAGCTTTGATTTACTTCCATAGTTGTTAGTTTTCAACTTAAGATTTATTTTTGGATTGTGGTTTTCAGACTTGGAATTATTTTGTCAGTTAATCATTTTGAAAGAGAATTTGATTTATAGTAATTGATTATTGTTGTTCTTGAATCTTTTTCGGTTTATAGTTCGTGATTCGGATTTGATTTTGCAGTTGATAGTTTATCGTCTGTTCACGAGTTAGCAACCTATGACTAGTCTATAAATAGTTAATTTGTGTCATAAAACAATCTCTCTCAGTGCAACTCTATTATTAGATGCTGATAATTGATATTTATCTCATATATTTAGTTATATTTAGAATAGATAACATACTCTCACTCCAACGTCTCTCACCAACAAGAATCTTGTGTAAGTACCTTAGATCGTGGAATATTTGAAAGCGTGTCGCTATTAGGAGAGTAGTGAAAAAGATTATCATTACTCGCAAATAAACACTCAGACTGATTGATTCTACGACGTTAGTCTCTGAAGCTTGTAATGAACAGAAACAGAACAGAAAGGATATTAATTGGTTTTCATAAACAGGAAAAAATGTAGACAGATTTGGAGAGGCATCAACAATCTTGACTTGGGTAATCTTGAATGTAACTTGACATAATACTCTTGGATAGAAGATTCAGTAGAAAAGAAATAGTGAATACTACGATTTAACTCTGAGGATAAAGCTCAGTGATAGGTAAACATGATTAGATTTAGTACGCTTATATTTTTAATAATATAGTGCGAATTAGAGTATAAAAACAAGTAAAAACCAGCTAACATGCACCATTACGGAGGGAATAATGAAAAATAGTGAATGTATAAAACCAGCATAAACAATGCCACTCTAAGAGATTTATGATGATATGTGGTTTGATCGTAGCTACGACTCAACAGTGTTCAGCTCTCGTGAGGTCTTATATAGAAATGTAGCTTTATTTATATTCTGTTATATTCACCTCTTCTGATTGTTATTTGTTAGTTAGTAATATTTTGTGAGATGACGGCGCTAGTTATACAACTTCTTCTGTTCGTGCGAAAACATAACCTAAACAATGATTAAGGTTAGCGGTTCGCGAGTATTTGTACGGAAGATCATGTGTGTCTATTCACTGATCCAAGCGTGCCTACATTCAGTGTGTTGCGCTATGTTAGCGTGAGAAAAAGAAAACAACTGGAAAGGATATCATTTCCTTAGTGTATCATTGCTATCATCAAGGATCTAGAACAATTGCGGATCTGTGAGATAATAAAATCTTTGCGTGTGTTTTGAGTTACAGCGATCCATAGTGTAAGTACATGGATAAATGAATGTCATTAACAGGATTTCACGTACTGAAATTTAGTGAATGTATGAATATCTCACTGACTCTCTCTCCCGCATTATCCATTCGTGACTATAAGATACCGTCAAAATTTTTTCCGCGTGACAAGAAAATAACGACACGCTTGGTCAGGGCGAAAAATCTTTAACCGGCGTGAACGGACAGTGTGTCGCTTAGTGTGTGTATTGCAACGTATAAAAATGATTCTCGGAGTGTGAGATCAATAGTCTAATGGTGCAAGTGTCAAACCTTATCCTCAAAGGTTCATACCTTTCTATTGCGGAATAATGACGTGTTGAGATGACAGTTCGGGGAATCAAGCATGGGAAATTTTAGAAAAATTACTTTTTTTTTTTTAGTAATCAGCCTATACCTTCCCCATAACCGTCAAACCCACTCCTTTTTATTTTTTCCAAAAGTAAACCAGTTTTTTTATACAAAAAGAAAATAAATTAAAAGCTTACAATAATAGCCTAGGTGAATAACGTTCACTGTGATCACAAAAAGTTCTAAATGGGGAGATTTAGGTTAACTTTTTCTTCTCAAGCTTCTGAATTTGATTTTATAGCGGCTTCTTCTGTCAAAGCTTTCAGTTTTAACATCTTTCTCTGCCTCTTCAAGTTTATAGATCTGTATGGATAATTTTTCTTTTTTCAACCGTTTTATTCTCTTCCTTCTTTTGGTTCTGTTTGACTCTTTGAGATTGTTCTTCATATCTGCTATGGGCAGCTCTTCCATTTTCAACATTTTTTGAGTGATAGGGAATTTAATGAATACTTTCATGAGATTTCTTATATAGCATTGTGCACTGTTCTTTAGAATTAGACTATGTTCTTTCAGATTTTCCACTAAAATTGCTTAATTTATAGAAAACCCCCTTCCACTGTCGCATTTCCTTCTAAAATATTTCTAATTTAATAATTGCCACAATTCCGCATAACAGTGATTCCCAGGTACTATAGAAAAAAAAACTAATCAAGTCTCTTAGAAAGACAATCACATTCCAAAAATATTTTGAATTTTAATTCAAGGGTAGAATGAGCTTCACTGCTAAGTAGAGTGTTATTGTGCTTTTGCTTTCTAGAAAAATAGGGAGCAAGTCCATGGTTATCACATATTTAATTTCATCGGCCCCATCTTAAAATTTGAAGCTACCGCACTATCTGTAAACATTAACTTTAAATGTTTTCCCTATATCTGCACACGAGTTTAGACATTTTATCATCCACCACCTTTAATGCCCATAGTATTTAAGATCTTGTAACATCATCTTAATGCAAAAAGATGAAATGATTGATAAACTGGTTTTGGTTGGTTATTAATAGAACACTCAGGGTCATTTACAATCGTTGAAGTATGATTAGAAGTTGATGGAATGGCATTATTTTCAGTGTACACCCACTTTCACTAATATTTGTACTTATTAGAACACGTAACGAAAAATTTTTTCAATGATGGTTTGGTTCTGCTGGTTTTGATTAAAATTCAAATGAGTTTCCCCTCGTGAATATGTCAAACTTCGGCTTGGCGTCCCATGTTAGATAGATCAAAGTTCTTTTTACATTGGAACTATCAGGTCCTTTACCCAACCACCTGATAAACTGTGGGTTCAGTTTGACGTCCAACCAACTGGTCGTTAAAGTTAGTTTGTTTTTGAAGTCTTTCTATAAATAAATAATAAATACCTTCAACTGCACAAAAATCCAAAATCAACTCAGTCAAACCACCATATTTAGGGTAATTGCAGTGGTTAAGGTAGAAAATAAAATAAGGAAAATTATGATTCTCTTGTACAAAATCTATATAAAATATAATTTACAAGAATAAAATGTTTTTCGTTATGAGAATTCATGTTTTAAGTAAAATATAATTTGAAGAACATGCTTTCCTAAAATTTATAAATTCAATGTTTACATTTTGTCCATTTGTACTTTAGAATGGACAAAGAAAAAATATAATCAAAAATATGAACTGGTCCATGGATCATTCTTTCATTTGTTTGAAATCTTTAACCCAATTTCCCTGACTTTTTTGGAAATTTCCCTGACTCTTTCAGCATTATTTTAATAACGTTCCCTGACTTTCCATTGACCAAATTCTTGTTTCCCCTGCACTTTCCCTGACCTTCCCTGACTTTCCAGAAAGTGTGAACCCTGTATAAGCTAACAGCTTATCATTCAGCATACAGAACACCAGGCGAGAGTATTCGTATGTATGCTCTTTGTCTGGAACATCTAGCCAAGAAAGCATATCACGGTCTAGAAATGAGAGAGCATGATTCCTTACGAACTGCTTTTCTTCTCAGCCTACCTCCTTATGTAGAGAAACGTATTTCAGAATACATCAAGCAAATAGAGGAGGATAGTACTGAACGTGTACTCTGGAGTAAGATTGTAAGCCTAGCAGATTCTTTTGATCGTGACTACAACAAGGGTAAATCTACAGTAGCAGTTTCCAACAATTATACTCCAGAGCGAAATAACAGTAAATCGGATCAATCAAAGGCTGACCTTGACTCAACAATCACGATTGACATTGTAAATCATGGTTGGTCCGATGTTCTTCAGAACTCATCATAATGGACAAAAGTCTCACAACAATGAGACAACATATTGTAACACCAAATCAGAATAAGAAATCTTATCCCTCATCCACTAATAGTTCAAATAGTCAGTTTTACAGAGATTCCTAAAACACTAGCCGACGCAGTCACAACAATACACAGACACACACAAATCGCAATGAGAACACTAACAGAAATCACCTCTGTTGCGATTACTGTGAGAATGTTGGGCACACAATGGATGAATGTTACAAGTATCTCTGGGTATGCTCGTATTGTAGAAAGAGGGGGCATGTAAGGGCTGAATGTAGATCCTTAAGATCTCCTCCACGCACAACACAAACAAATTCTGGTAGAGTGTGTCCGTTTTGCAAGGGCCCACATGCCGGAATTAACTGTACACATAGAACACCACCGCGCAATCAGACTCAGAGGAATACACATAACAGATCACCACAGTCCTCTGGTCAAAACATTAAACATAGCAATTCCCCACGCACGGACAATACACACCAGCAGTCACGAACTAATACACGTGACACTCCGCTTCCACAACGAAAATTTCTGGACCCATGCGATTGGTGCAAAAAAGTCGCACTACGAAGGAAGATGTATGGGCCCATCAGAAGCAGACCAAGCAGGAGCTTTAAACTCCAAATCTCCCCGGAAATGAGCCATCCGGTGGAGACGAATTTACAGCCCATGTTGAACCTAATATCGGCTCCTCATCCAGATAAAGTGGTAGGGGGTAGTAATAGTGCTCATACAGTAAATGCAGAAGAGGATAGCATTAGTGTTAGTCGTATTGTAGAAACCTTAGTGGTTAGTAGTAGTGCTAGTCCTTCTCTTACAGATACAGTAGCAGTTAGTAGTAGTGTTGTTCATAATTCTCTTTCTAAACCAGTAGTGGTTAGTAGTCGTGCAGCATCTGTAGCCGTTAGCAGTAGTGTCAGTCTTCCTAAGGTAGAACCTGTAGTGGTTAGCAGTAGTGATAGGCGCACTCAAGCTAGTGATACAGATGAGATGAAAGAGATAGTGAGTAGTGATGTGTATCATGTGAATCTGTGTAAAAGCGGATGATATGATCATTGACATTAACCTTTGCCAAGCGGATGTAGAGCCATTGATTGTGTGCGTGGCATTAGAGGATAATAGTTCAAAAATATATGAATGCCTCGTTGATAGTGGAGCAGGGGTTAGTCTGGTGAGTTCAGAGGTCATATCAAGTCTGAAAGAACCAGTAGAACTTTTGCCTGCCGCAAAAGTAGGGTTTGGCAGAAGTACTCACATTCCTATTGATTATTATGTGAATTTTAAGCTAAGATTTCAGGGAGGTTTTATAACTCAATCCACTGAATTCTTTGTAGTTCCTTTAAAGTATATGGAGTTTGCATTAATAATGGGAACACATTCACTCAGGGATAAAGATTTACTGCCGGACTTAGCTAAAAAAGAATTAGTTCATAGAGTAAATGATGATGTGTATGTTGTAGCTTCCGGAATCAGTCGCCACAGTTTGCAGACTCATCCTCAAGTTTGTGTTGTAAAAGTAGTGAATGAAAGGATGATAGCAGATTCTGATATCAATGAACTTGACATTATGTACAATCAAGCCAATGATAAGGATTTAAAACTGATTATAAGGAGTTTACAAAATAAAGATAATCAGGGTTGGCTTAGAATTAACAAAGTTTACAGACAATACAAAGCCCAGCTTGTATTTGAAAGTGGAATACTTTACCACAAGCTGAAGTCGGGAGAAATGTTATATGTCATCTCTCTTGATTTCCTTGTGCATATAGTTTTAGGCCTTCACTTTTCCTGTGCCCATATCTGGCGTAATAAACTCCTTCAATTAATTTACAAGCACTTCTGGCACCCACGAGTAAATCGGGTGGTTTCTGACATTGTGAGGTGCTGTCCAATCTGTCAAAAACAGAAAACATTTTCTTCAGTTATGACACCTCCAATGTTAAAAATTTTAGCTGAGTACCCATTCGACCTTTGTGCCATGGACTTGTTGCAGTTCCCTCAAACAAGTTCAGGTAACAAGTACTGCATGGTCCTTATTGACCACTTTTCCAAGTGGGTTTCTGTGGTACCTCTATCTAATAAATCTAGTTTTTCTGTTTCTAATAAATTAAAACATCAGGTTCTTCCATTTCTTCCAAAAGTTACAAATAGAATTCTTACAGATAACGGCACCGAGTTCACTTCTCAGACGTTTCAAAATGTTCTTCAAGAACATAACATCAAGCATATCCGAACCTCTCCTCTCCATCCAGCAAGTAATGGAGTTTGTGAGCGTTTCAACAGAAGTCTGATACAAATAATCAAATGCTTGGTTCTTGAAAATCCCAATGGTTGGGATGAGTAACTTTCATCTTCCGTCCTCATTTACAATAACACTTCACACAGTGCTCTCGGTATTTCACCATCTGATTTTATTCTACAGAAAGCACATTCTCCAACTCATAGCTTTCCCCAATATTGGACAGAAGGGAGTGTAAATTTTCGACCTTTTCGTGTGGGACAGAAAGTCGCTAAAAAAGTCATTCGTACAGGTCATAGCACCATACAGAAATTTAAAAGCCGATGGGAATGCCCATATATTGTCACTGAAGTTAATGATAACAAGGTTACGTACCTTGTTAGACGTGCTAATGACCCTGCTAACAGGTTACAGAAAGTCCACTTCTCACATTTACGAGGGTGGATTGATATACCAACATACTTGCACAAGTATTTATCGCGTAACCCTGAGGTTCGCAAGAAGTTCTTTACTGACGACGAAGACAATGAGGAAGAAGAAATGGATGAAGATACAGATGACTCTGACGTTATTTCAGTTGCAGATAGTATTTCCGTTTCAGGCGATGAACCTCACCCATTTCAACCAATCGACGAAGAAGAGGAGGAAGATAATGATTTTGAGGGTTTTCTCCCTACAAACCCCATATCTTTAGAGTTCTTTTCCAGATTACCTGATTTGTTGGATCAAATAGACCACCAACTCAATTCTGACACTTTTAGTTCATCAGTCCCTTATGTAGAAACACCAGTCCTTTCGCCTACTATTGTTCAGCCTCCTCGTTCTCACACCAGAGTTGCTTTTGCTCTACCTCCAGTTTCCAGTGAAATAGAAGATTCTTCTCGAACTTCTGTTGTTCCACCTTTAACATTAGAGCAGTATTTTCCTGACACTTCTCAAGATTCCAACTCATAGTCTTTATACTTCTACGAATGAGACTACTTCTTTTACTGAATCTTTATTGATGGACTACCATGATTTATACACTCATGTGTATCCTCCACACTTACAAGTCTCTTCTGTTCTGACTTCTCATAGTCATGTTACAGAAATTGTAGACGAAGAGGAGGAGGAAGATAATGATTTTGAGGGTTTTCTCCCTACAAACCCCATATCTTTAGAGTTCTTTTCCAGATTACCTGATTTGTTGGATCAAATAGACCACCAACTCAATTCTGACACTTTTAGTTCATCAGTCCCTTATGTAGAAACACCAGTCCTTTCGCCTACTATTGTTCAGCCTCCTCGTTCTCACACCAGAGTTGCTTTTGCTCTACCTCCAGTTTCCAGTGAAATAGAAGATTCTTCTCGAACTTCTGTTGTTCCACCTTTAACATTAGAGCAGTATTTTCCTGACACTTATCAGATTCCAACTCGTAGTCTTAATACTTCTACGAATGAGACTACTTCTTTTACTGAATCTTTATCGATGGACTACCATGATTTATACACTCATGTGTATCCTCCACACTTACAAGTCTCTTCTGTTCTGACTTCTCATAGTCATGTTGTGTCACCAGTTTCCTTATCACAGCCACCGTCTGTAACAAACCCAAATGATGTAGCATCGCATACTGTTGATTTTGATGGAGCGTCTTTCTTAAATGCATATTTCAAGGAGAGACCTAGCTCGAATCTCCTTGATCCTTCAGCAGTTCTGTTACCCATCAAGAAGTCACGCCTCCACCTTTTCAATTCGGTAGTTCTCCTAGTACTCATCGTACAGACTTTTAAGGGTTTCCGTTTCAGTATCCCGTCTTCTTCCCCTTCTTTATCACATCAGAACTTTTCACTGTCCCGAACACCACCTGCTCCATACACTGTAGTTGGTGAGGTTCTTGGTGGTGATTCCGTTAATTTTCAATTGGATGACAGTGATTTACAATTAGTGCACATAGAGGAAGAGGATTTGGAGAGATTCAATTTTCCACCAAGTCCGTTCACACGACGTATGGGACGGGTACCTGATTTACCGAATGTTATGGAAACTCCAATTGAATATATACAGAGAAGAAGACGAAGCAGTTTATTGTAGTTATGCTTCTGAATTAACAGTTATCCGACATGATTTTCTTCAAGATGTCTTCGAAATATCTTCTGTTTCTCATGCTATTCACTGCCACTTGAGTTCTTGTGGTATTCCGTTCTCTTCATTGTCATCTGGTTCGTTTTCTGTTCTCTCTCTGTTTCTCTGAGTGTTCTGTGGGTGAATTTGTGTGTTAGAGTGAGTGTGCATGTGTGCTGGGGATAACCACCATTGCATGTAAATTGTGATGACACATTCATTCATCTCATCTCCTTTTCATCTACATTAGTAACAAAAACCAATTCTTCTTACATTAAGTAGAATCTTTACAGTCATCTCAGCCTCACTGAAAACAAAGCCAATAAGATCTATAAGAACAGAGTTTGTTGGTTGTAGTTATATTATTATATATTAATTTTATTAATGTACACATAATATTTTTCGGAAGTGTCCGATTTTTTATTATAGGCCTGCATAGGAAGTGGGGGGTACAAGTTAGAATTATTTTCTTCTTAGGGGTACGTGATCTAAAAAGTTTGGAGACCGCTGCTCTACCACATTCTCTATTACATTTGGGGCAGGGGTATGATCTGGGACTTGGATTTGATTCTATATCCCCAGCCAATAAAAGAAGTTAGGGTGTGTACCCTGTGTTAACACCCCCCAAATTCAAAAGGATAGAAAAAAACATATCACCCAGCATGGCTTAACACCCACACTCATACACATAGAGGTGACTTACTTAACAATTTACATGCACTCAGTATCCTTAACAATAGAACCCAACAAACTAGCAGACCTCTACAACATAATCAGAACTCCACATCCCCTGATATCTCCTCCTGCTCTCCCCAAATTCAAGTTCCACATGGTAAACTTTTCCCACTCTCTTGTCTCTCCTCAGATCACATCCCAACACTTATCACAGTTCAACATAAACACTCTACACTCACACACATCTTTTAAAAGAGCATACATTAACTACAAGAAAGCAAACTTGCAAGCTTTCATGGACTGCACAGAACAAGACCTAGAATCACTCCAAATTGTTGACTTCTCTCAATCAACAAAACAATACAACAAATCGCTCAATATCGGCTGTTGTTGATGGGGGGATTTCTTTTTCTGTCACTAGTGGTGTTCCTCAGGGTTTTGTCTTATCTCCTATTTTATTCCTGCTTTTCATTAATGACTTGACCCTTCATTCTTCAACTCATTTCAATTCTGCTCCCTCTTTTACTTCAAGAATTGCCTCTCATCTTAGTCTTTCTGATTCTATTCTCGCTGAATTGGATAGAATTTCCGGGTGAGGTCGTTTCAACCTTGTGAAATTTAATTCTTTAAAAACCCAACTTCTACAAATCTCCCTCTCTAAGACACCTAACTTTATCTCTTTCGACGTTCTCTCGTCTCCTCCTGTTGACAATATAAACATCCTTGGCCTTAACATAAACCAAAAAATGTCTTGAAAACCTCAAATCACAACGGTTGCTAGGGGGCCTCAAAGAAAACTGGAGTTCTGTTTAGACTGTGAGACTTTTTTCCTCTTCTTAGTTACTCCACAGCTATACAAGGGTCTCATCGCCCTTGTATGGAGTACTTCTCCCCTCATATCTGGGGGGAGGGGGGGGCTTCTGGTTTCACCGGCTTTTGGATAGGGTTGAGCCAAAAGGCTTATAAAACTGTCCTTACTTTCTAGTTCACTTGACCCTCCTATCTTTGCTGGGCGATGTTGAGGCTTTATCTCTTTCTATAGCTACCGTAGCGGCAGGCTGAGGGAACTTTCCACTCGCATATCCCCACCTTTACGACGCCCTCATGGCACAAGGGGTGATGTGTCAGCACATGAGTTTTGTGTGATATGGGTTAGTAGCTACTGCCTGACTAGTCGCTCGGGGCTTCCTTTCTTCTGCCACCTCTTTCTGTGGAATTCTCTTCATTCTTCTGTGTTTCCTACTAATTTAATCTCCCCACTTTAAAGCTTGCGTCTGTGCTCATCTGCGGTAGATGAATTTTTGAGGAGTTCAACACCCCCTCCTTGAATAGGGTTCTGCCCGTGAGCGGAGGTGACAACTGCAAAAAAAAATAAATAAATAAAGGTTGCTAATAAAATCTTTAAGCTACCTGAAAACCCCACAAGAATGCATTCTTAATTATACCACTTCTAGAATGCATTTAAATTGCATAACTGAGGAGCTTGCTAGCTTTGTCAAAAAAAAAAATTCACAAAGTTGGAAGCTGCCTTATCAGCAACCCCTGGCAACAGCACTGACTAGTGCAGGGTTCACACTAAAATTCTAAATTTGAATTCCCTGACTTTTCCCTGACCAAATCCGCAAATTTTCCTCTGACCAGCGTGGTCGTTATTTTTGGCGTATAGAATATCTATTAATCATTATAGCAGCCTATTTACTCAGTTCTTAATTAAAATTTATTTGAAAATTTTTTATTAGAAAACTTGTTCATAATATGGAGAATTTAAAAAAAAAAATTTTTAGTAATCATCCTATACCTTTCCCAATAGCCGTCCAACGCACTCCTATTTTTTATTTTTTCCAAAAATAAAGTTTTATTTATACAAAAAAAAATAAATTAAAAAGCTTACATTAATAGCCTAGATGAATAACGCCACTGTGATCACAAAGTTCTAAATGGGGAGAAGATTTAGGTTAACTTTCTTCCAAGCATCTGAATTTTTGATTTTAAGCGTCTTCTTCTGTCAAACTTTCAGTTTTAACATTTTCTCTGCTCTTCAGTTTATAGATCTTGTATGGATAACTTTCTTTTGTCAAACACTTTTAATTCTCTTTCTTCTTTTTGGTTCTGTTTTGACTCTTTGAAATGTTCTTCATATCTCCTATGAGCAGCTCTTACATTTGTCAAAATTTTTTGATGAACTTTATGAATACATTCATGAGATCTTATAGCAAGTGTGCACTGTTCTTTGAGAAATTAGACTATGTTCTTTCAGATATCCACTAAAATTGCTTAATTTATAGAAAAACCCTCCTTCCACTGTCGCATTTTCATGCGAAAATATCAGTCCTATTAATTAATTTGCCACAATTCCACATAGCATTGATTCCCAAGTACTATAGAAGAAAAAAAAACTTAAGTCTTCTCTTAGAATGACAATCACCATCCAAAAATATTTGAATTTTAATTACATGGGTAGAATGAAAGGCTTTCACTTGCAGAAGATATGTGTATTGTGCTTTGCTTTCTAGAAAAATTAGAGAGTAAGTCCATGGTTAATCACATTATTTACATTCATCGGCCCCATTTTAAAATTTAAAGCTACAGTAAAATTTGGAAACAATAATTTAAATGTTTCCCCTATATCATGCACACGAGTTTAAAGACATTTATCATCCACCCACCTTTAAATGCCCATAGTATTTCAGATCTCGTAACAACATCTTTAATGCAAAAAGATGAAACTGATTGATAAACTTGTTTTGTTAGTTATAATAGAACACTCAGGGTCATTACAATCGGTTGAGTATGATTGAAGTTGATGGAATGGCATAATTTCAGTGCACACACTTTCACTAATATTTGTATTATTTTAGAACACATAACGAGAAAAGTTTTTCAATGATTTAGTTGGTACTGCTTGAGTTTTTGATTTAAATTCAAAGAAGTTTCCCCTCTTGAATGGTGAAACTTCGGCTTGGCGTCCCATGTTAGATAGATCAAAGTTCTTTACATACTTTACAGTATTGCCGAACTATCAGTTCCTTTACCTAACCACGCTGATAAACTGTGGGGTTCATTTGACGTCAAACCACTTGTCGTTTTAAAGTTAGTTTTTTGTTTGAAGTCATTTTATAAATAAATAATAAATACTTCAAATCTGCACAAAATCCAAAATCACTTCGTCAACCCTCAAAAAAAAACACACTCAAAAAGTATAAATCCCTTTAAAAAGAAAAAAGATATAAACAGATTAAGTCTAAAGTCATACAGCAAAACACATCCATATACCAATTCACCTTCAATCAAAAGTATTGAACTTGGAACAACCTTATGAACATAATTGGAAGATAGTAGCGTAATAGTAACTAAAAATAGAAAGAACAGGGATAGAAGTAGATTTATGAGATTGTCATTCCTCGCCATCCTTTTCATTCATCTTATTCAAATACATCTCTTATTTCACAATTATAAAATAAGTGAAAAAAAATATATCAAAAATATGCAACTTGGTCATGGATCATTTCCTACGCTTTATGATAACTTTAAAATTTCCCGGACATTCAGCATAATCTATAAAACGTTTCCCTACTTCACCTAACCATATTTTTTTTTCCTGTCCATTCCTCTGACTTTCCGAAAGTGTGAACCCTGTAGTTGTTAAGGTTAATTTTCAGCAAATAAACCTACTGAAGATTGAAGAGGATTTGGATATATGTTAGACTTTGACAAGTTCAATGGCCGAAATGCAATTGAAATCTCAATCACCTCTCAAAAAGGATCACACCATGCGAAACCTCATCGAAAAACTGAAGAGACAGTCATCAAGGAGCTAAAATAATTCAAATTTGAATCTGTGAAAGAGGAGATGAGCGATCTACTGAAAAATAGAGTATTGCTGCCTACGAAGAGAATCCTTTTTCATGTTGAGTGGCAAGGAAAAATGGGCCAAGGTATTCCTTACTATCAGTGCTTGCAAGCAAATAATATCAAACAGCCTCCCTCATCAGTCGAGATTGAGCGTATTTTTAGTGTAGTGGATGTTAAACACCCCAAAAAGGAGCAGGCTCTCGCCAGATTACTAGTAAAAGCTTAATGTTTTGCATTACAGATTTGTGAATTTTTGAATTTGAGTATGGAATGATATCCATCTTTATCTTCATACGATATCATATTATTTCACCTTTGGAAACATCACATTTTGTTATAATGAAATTTTTTAGATTAATGGAGGTCTCTTCTTTCATTATTTTTATTCTTTATTTGTAGCTAGTTAAAGAATCTTTCTTGTAAATTGTAATCATGTAAAACATAATAAGTAGTAGCGTAATAAAACTTTGATTAAAACTTCCTGGGAAAATGAAATGGAATTTTAAGCAAAAAAAACAAAGATAAAAAAGTTATTAATTTATATTGATTTACTATTCCTTAAAGATACTATTTTTATTATAAAATATAATTATATTGGCACAACCAAATATGAAATGAATGACTAAGTATTGGTTTGTAAGGAATGCACTCTTGAGTTGCTAGCAGTACACAAATGTTGTTCTATTACTGTGTATTTATTATATTAATTAAAGTATCTGCATCGGGTATCAGCACCTGAAAAAATAGAGTATCAGTATCGGCCTCTTTTCTGGTATCAGTACATCCCTATATTTTACTACACCTTCCGCTCCTACAATGTCTTCATTCGCAATTATATCATCAATGTAATAATGGCTGGTCGCTTCTCTTATTCTTTCATCCTGTGCCAAAACCTCTCTCAAAATTCTCATCATTATTCTTGGAGCGCAATTTATTCCGAAAACCAATCTAGTTATGTAACACACCTCTCCTTTAAACTTCACCACCTGATATTTCCAAAGCCTTTTGTCTACCCTCAACTGTAGCTACGCCGCTTTCAAATCCACCAGCTTAATTTTGCCTTTTTTTCTCCTCCAAATGATCAAACTGAAGTTCTTTCTTCTTTTTTTTACAGACTAATTTTTGATTGCATTTTTTTTACTGACCATCTACTATAGAATATCTATTAACAATAATAGCTGTAAGGAATATTTTTTCTCCCTGGATTTACAAGGTAACATGCAATTATTCTTTATCTTATCACTTGGACATAGGATTGAGAATTGAAACAATCTACAATGAAACAATGAAAACAATGTAATTTCAGCAGCATAAATAAGATCCACTTCTTCCAGTCACAATAGGTTCCAATATCAATCTGATCCAGGTTATTAACCTCCGATTTAGGAGGTATGTTCATTTTCTCACCTTCCTTTAGAGTTTAGATTAATTAGTTGATTAGTTAAACATACTATCTATGATAATATTAAAATATATAATTTGTTTTATTCATCTTTATAGTATAATAATATTTCATTTAGGTGCATGGCCTGGAAGCCTCTATTAGGAAGAATTGTCTGCCTGCCTTCTGAGTCAATCTCTCTTCTTTTTTTTGGCTTTTTCGAGACCCTATTTATCAACACTGAAATGAAGTTAATTATACCTCCAAAATAAGGAATTAAGCAATAGTCGGAAAGGAACCAAGAATGATAACAGTATAGATATACAAGTTTGTAAAAAAATAAAACAAGATATATATATATTTTTTGAATATATTATTATATTATATATATATATATATATATATTATATATATATATTATATATATATATATATTATATATAGATATATAATATATATATATATATATAATACCGTAATATATATTATATAGTATTATATATATATATATATATATATTATATATATATATATAGTAGTATATATTATATATATATATAATATATATATAGTATATACCGTATTATATATATATACAGTATATATAATATATATATATATATATATATATATAATATATATATATATATATATAATATATATATATATATATATATATAATTATATATATATATATATATATATATATATATAAGGGAGATGTTGTTCGTGCATAGTTGTGTCATTGACAACTGAAGTAACCCTTAGTAATGTTTATTCATAAGTTTAAGATACTCATTGATCCAGTCTGGACACTGCGATCCAGCCTGGACGATGATTTTATTATAGCATCTTAATTTTGGATTTATTTATTAAAGTTAATGTTATAAAATATTAATGTTATAATTCATGTCTTTCTTTTTAGTTGTTGATATAATTATGATGATGTCTTATTTGATTAATATTATAAGACTAAACAATTTGTAAAAAGTTACTAAAAAGTTAACAAAATATATATACAAAACAAATTCATAAACATACTCGACCTAGTACTGATATGAAGAACTGGAAGTTGATATAATCCAAGAATTATTCCAAGGTTAGTGGTAATGATAACTAACAAGTAATCCATGTAATCTATAAAAGTAAAAAAAACTAATGAATATTACTGTGTTGGAAAATAGTAGATAAACTAAACGTTAATTGTTGCAGTTTTACTATCTTATTGGAAACCAGCAAATTGACTCCAAATTGAACAACCCCTCTTAAGACATAAAGGTTGAGTTCAATAAAATACCTGTAAAATTATATGAAGCTATATTCGCAATAAATAAGATAAAAGTGTAATCAAATGTAGTAATACCCAGTTATTACCCACATATATTGAGTAATTTGTCGTTGTTGTTTTTTTGTTGTTGTTTATATTTGGGATTCATTTCTGAATCTTTACTTTGTGCTACTATTCGTAATTGAGCTGTTTCATGTTTTGGGGATGTCCTTCTGAATCTTACCTTCCCTGTGGTTTTCTGAGTCCAACTTTATGTTTGGACCAGAAACCATTCTCCAAAATCTTCAGCTAAGTATAGTATATTTTCGTGATGACGTCAGAATTTAACTATATCGCTCTGTAACATTCTAATTGGCACTGAATAATATTGGAAGCGTTTGGTTTTCCACTCTTAATCTGATCCTGAAGTTTGGTTGAACTCATTGTACATTGTCATTTAATACATTGGATTCTAAGTATAATTCCAATGTATGTTAAGTGACATATTTTATCAGACTATAACTCGTATGAACGAGGGTGGTTTTGATCTATGTTGATTTGTGTGTGGTATTTGGTGTTATCTATATAAGCTTCTTCACAAACCTCCCACATGGTTATGTTATATGAGCGGATGTTAACCGTAAAACATAAATTTTTTTATAGTGTGTCTATATCCTTAGATTTGATTCTATAAACCTATTTATATTATTGAACTACTACGAAAATATCTGATTATTAGTCTGCCATAGAGAAATAGATCCAGGGAGATTGATCTAGTTAAGGTATAAAACCCCTTCATTCTGAGGTAAGAACATAAGCAATTGTATTCACAATTGCTGATATTCTAAATTTTGATAAATAACTCACAATCCGTGTGCATTTGATAGTAGTTCACCAAATGTAGCTAGGCCAACGGAGTCCTCGAGACAATCTCCCATCTAGTTACGCGAACATAGGCCTAACGCTGCTCCGTAATACCTCTGATGGTGTCAGTTGGTTGCCTGGTTTGTCTACTTAGACATTCAAACACATCTGTAGAACATCACTATAATATATCACATCTACTTCTTTATTGTATCTCTTTGACCTTTCCCGAATTGATTCAATTTTCTTCGTACCATTCGGGCTCTACGGAGAAGTAAAGTTGGATGAGGGGCACCTTTCAGCTCGGGTACGAGTGTTCAGTCCCAGCGTGCTGTACTCTCCGCAAATCATTGATAATGTAAATTAAGTGGACGCCCGATACAGGGATCTCTGATTCCTGCGCTTGCGTGCACTAGAATTGTGACTCTCGCTCCACATCATCAGCATTTATTTTGAAAATTCATCTGATTCTCTTCAGTTCTCTTCAAAGAAATCTTCTTCTTTTGTACTTACATTGGACAGATTCAAGAGTTAGTTAGGGATAACCCTCCAATACTTTAAAATTCTTTAATTACTTAAACAAAATGTCAGAAAAACCTCAACCACAAGACTTGGAAATAAGCACAGGTGCTGATAGCCAAGAGGCTTTGGACTTCGATCCATCTCTTGCTGCTGTCGCTATAGATCCACGTTTAGACCAGCGTCTGCGTGATCAAAATAAAAATCAATTAGAAATGAATGTAGGATGTGAATGGCAATGAAAATAAAGACAAGGTAGAAGTCGCCAACTTCTGACACACCCTTTGGGTATCCACCTGACGTAAAATAATGGTTTCCAACTCTGACAAACCTTTAACTCAGTCCGAAATGGATGCCTTGTAATTAAACTTAAAAAGCAATGGACTCAAGAATCTAATGTTGAAATCAGTCAGAGTTGAACATCAGACGTTTTCCAGCTCGGGATTATAACTCTCTTGACCTTGTGATGCACATAAGCATTGCATAAATTACTAACAAAATTATCCACTTCTGTCTATGATGTGAGTATAAAACCTTTCCTTTAGTTTCCAAATTCACCACGATCCAAATTCCTTTTCCTTCATATCCACCTATGTTATGTAGAAACCCCAAAAATCATTTTCTTCCTATCCTTATAAACAAGTTACTTCCTAACCAAAACTTCTGCCTGAATCCCAGTTTCGTCATAATCTATAGCCACCAGTAAAATTACTTTTACCCAACCCTAGTCTCTCTGAGAAATCCCACATGGTGTAGAGGAAATATGAGATTCTTATCCCCAATAAATAGAGGAGAATCTTGACTTCTCCGAGAAATATAATAGGTGCTACAACCCCACAGAGAACAAATTCCCAGTAAATCAGTATCTGGAGCACCAGAGTGCTATTGACCCTCAGTCGTTTCTGGTTGTTTTCTCACAAGGATTACACAACGACAATTGAACTCGTATTCCATGATCACAAATGAACCTTTCCATTGATATTGTTCAGTCCACAATGAAGTCAGAGATCTTGACATGCTGGAGTGAAGCCAATTGTGCCGTTCATTTATCTCAGTTTACTCATATGATACTCTCAATAAACTTGAAGGGTTGTGATGGAACACGGATAAATTTAATTATGAATTCGAACAAGATCTCTTAGCCTATTTGGCTGATTTGCAAGCTTATGTAGCCTTCATTATCTCAGATGGACCCATTCAATGGTTGAGACTGCTAGGACGAAGCCTAGAAGGCAAAATTCTTTCAACATATACCGAGAGTATAGTCTGATAGTAAGATGACCGTGATACTTCTCGTATGGAAATCTAGGTGATGTTGGTAGAAGAGATGAGGAAAGAAGAAAGAAGAAAATAGAAATACAGAAAGTATTCATGCGGCTGCAGCGATACCCCTATGAGCTAAGTAAAATGTTTGCTCTTGTCTGGTTATCGCGCTGGCTGAGTCAGTGGTTCCTATAAGTGTGTACACGATATGAGAGGCGATGATCCCTTTAGAATAGCTTTCCTTGTAGTTTGCCATCCTTAGTTGAAACGACCATATATTAAAATGATGGAGATTGGACAAGTGAGTTCGGTGGAGATTGATATATTGGACAGCGAGAATACTGCTTTCCAAATTCCATGTCCCAATCAACCCCACTTGAGATTGACCATTCCACTTATTCCCGAGCTGACCGGGAGGTTGACCTAAATGAATCTCTGAGAGTCGGAGATGTGAGTAGGATACGTAAGGGATAAATACTGACCGTTCTGAGTGAGACTGATGTTCTGCGGAAAAAAGGATCGAACAACGGGAAATATGACTAGTCCATCAGATTAACTAGATCTCTCTAGCGTCCTCCAGTATCGGCAATATCGATACCTGGTTGTCGACAAAGGGTTTGCTGAGATTTCATCCTCTCGAGAAAAAGTTATGAAATTGATGCCCGCAGATTTGCAGTCTATGAAAGGACTTTGTTAATGACTTCTGCCGAAAAACCTAGAGACCTTTCTCTTAAACCATGATGGAAAGAAGGATATAGTGGGATATTTTTTTGAAGCACCCAATTGGACAAAACATAGATGAAGACGATGCATTGCCATTTAACTTTGCAGGCGTATATAACCATGTGCGTGCTGTGTCAAGTATAGAATGATCATGATCCCGATTATGTGAGATTGCCTTTGTAGATGATGGGCGAGTTAAATTTAATATCTCACAGAGGAGATCTCTAACTACGTAGATCCAAAAAACTTTTAAACTTCCTAGAGACATAGGAGTAAGGCGATATAAACAAGAGACGGAAGAATGGATTTCTTTGTTCATTATGTAAAATGCCTACTCGCTATGATAGTGGGTTTTGAAACTCATCCTTCAGCCTTTTTCATTAGGTTCACAGGAATACAATGGTAGATAACCCTGAAACATCGGGTACTTGTTGCTCTGAGGGATAACACCTATACCTGACATTCCCGAAGAGCAACTGATTCTATTCTTCGAGAGGGAAAAATTGACTGTGGTAGCCGAATGGCATTGTCAAGCTGGTGGTAACCCAGTACATATGAAGGTATCCAACTTAAAAAACATATCGGTAGTTAATACTAATATTAACGATCCTGATGTCATTTACGACCAAAATAATGATCGTACCTTCGTGGTATTATATGAAAGGGTTAAGGATTTGAGATAATCAAGTATAATTAGGACAAGTACCCAAACCTACAAAAGTCATTCTAAACAAAATGGTCTTGGAAAATGACATTCTGTATTACAGAACTACCGTCCGGAAATCTGCTATATGTGATTTCCTTAGACCTGTTAATGCACATAGTATTGGGCCTCCATGTATCCTGTGCCACATAGTCGAGACAGAGCGTGGCTTCCAGTAGGTTATATAGCATTATTTGGCATCACTAGGTCCATAATATGCATGATGTAGTGCATATGTGCCGTTTTGCCACCTGAGCAAAGAAGAATTTTCTATCCAAATATTAACTCACCCATTGTTGAAAATCTGGGCCAACTATCCCTTGATGTTGTAGTGTGCCATGATTTGATTCACATTCCCTAAAAACTTTTAAGGGAAAAAATACCTGTATGGGTCTTATTGATCATGTTGCTGAAATGGTGTCTTAAGTCCCCATTTGCCCACAAGTCCAGCTGTGTACCGCTGTCTCGGAAATTGTGGGAACACCAAAGTTCTCGGCCGTTCGCTGTGCGTAAGTTCAAATCGTATAAACTATAATGGAGAGCTAATTACTTCCCCAGGTATCAACATGTACTGAAAGAGATCGTATGCAATATCAGGTGAGAATATCTCCCCATTCATCCCTCGAGTACACGGTGTATCAGGATGTAAGTTTAAAGCCGGGAGTTTAGTTCACGTGAGCTGAGAGTTTAGTCTGGGGAAGCGTAAGCTTGATTAGTTTGGGGGGAAATTCCTCCCCTATTAATTTATAATATACTTATCACTAGTGCATTGGACATGTCACCTTCTGATTATTTTATAACAAAAATTCCCTGATGCTCCAGGTGCGAGAGCTTTTCCCCAATATTGTGTGTGTGAAAGAAGAGTGTCAAGCTTAAACCTCAAGGTTGGTCAAAAAGAGCTCGTAAAGTAATACGGATGGCCGAAGTACTGCTCTTAAATTTCATCATAAGTGGGAAGGCTGTTACCGTTGTTGCGTGGAACCTCTGAAGTGTTAGGTGGCATATGTCAATACAAAGAAACTAATCCCCCCCAGTAGTAGAT
>JABUQX010083177.1:52500-62500 GCA_015478945.1 Trachelipus rathkii | reverse complement strand
TACACGTAAAAACGGAATACATTGGTGGAATGCTGGTCCAATTTTTGTACGGAAAATGGAAAAAAAAAAAAAAATGAAAAAAAAAAAAAAATTATATATCAAAAACTACAATAGCTAACAGCGAAAAGGAATACATTTTGGAATCCTGGTAAAATTTCCCATAAGAAAATGTTTATACGGCACACTAGGGGGCTCGAGCCGACGGGGAACACAGGGGGGGACGTTTTCCATACCCCGTAGGGGAGGGGCGGAGGAACCCCCGCGACACCCAAATACAAAGAGCGGGGGTTCCGGAGACCTCCCGGAGGGGGGAAATAGTTACCCGGTAGTTCCCCGGAAGGCCGAGAGACCCGACTCCTGCCATCGGGGCGGTATACCCTTGGGTATTCTTTAGTGAAAAAAAAAGCAAAATTTAATAGAAAGTCTATTTATTTTAACGAGAACTATTTATTTTAACGAGAAACCAATAAAAGGTCTCTAAATAGGCCTTTTAATCATATTACTATAATTAATTAACACTAGATTTATTTTATTTTTTTATCTATTTCTTTTAGGCATTTATCCTAGTGAAATTTACCAGGAATTCAATAAATGTATTCATTTCGCTGTAGCTATTGTAGTTTTTTGAGATATTTTTTTTTTTTTTTTTTTTTTTTGTATATTTTTTTTTTTTTTTTACCAATTTTACGTACAATACTGGAGATTCATCATTCCTATTATTTATTCCGTTTATACTGTAGCATTAATACGCTCTAATATATATATGACAGATATATTAAACACTGACTTTATATATAGTATATATATATATATATATATATATATATATATATATATATATATATATATATATATATATATATATATATATATTTTATATATATATATATATTATTATATTATATGTATATATTTAAATATTATATAATATCGTAATTGTGTGATATTAATTCGTACTTTTTTTTTTATTGTATATTACGCACAAATATTGTTTTACAAATTTTTTTATTTCTTTGATACTATTTTCGTACACTATGTCTATAATATCGATTACTCGAAATTAGTGAAAAAATCGATTATAAAAAAATAATATCGATATCGATGTATCGATAATCTGAAACGCATTTCAACAGTGATTCCTCATCCCTACACGAGCGGAAAAAAGCCGAATTGTTATGATTTTCAGAGCGTTAATATTAATATTTTTAGTGAAAATATTAACTCAAAATAAACTCAAATGCGTAAAAAAAACTTCAAATTTTTTCTCTTAAAACCATTTTTGTAAACGAAATGTTTATAATTTTAATATACTATGTACGTGAACTCAAGTTAGTAATACTAAACAATTACCTAATTTTTTTTCCTTAAAGAGAGCGACGTTTTTCGTTTTCACTATTCTTCATTATTATTTTTTTAGAGTATATCCTGTGATATTCATAAAAACCGGGGTGACACCCCACTGCACTACTATTACCTTTTTTTCACCTTATATTTTAATTTTATTTTGTTTCTTATATTAATTTTAGCATTTCAATTGTAAAAAGTTCTAAACAAAATCACTCGTGGAGTAGCGCCAATGTTTATACTAGTATACTATAATACTACATGTTAGGAACTTAGGGATGCCGCAAGAGGACCGATATATATCGATATTGATATTTTTTTCGATAGTATCGAAAAATTATCGATATTTTTTCAATCGATATATCGATATTTTATTTTCAATATCGAACCAACGATATATTTTTTTTTTTACTTCTAGAAATTTTAAGCAGTTTTCTTTTTTCATAAAAAAACATTTAAGCAAAATGTGTGTACTTTTCAGGCGCGTTTGGATGATGGGGACACTTGTCTGACTCAGGAGGAGGAGGGAAAGAGGTCAGATGATCATACAAGAGAAGAAGTAAAGGCCTATAGCGGAAAGGCCTATAGGCAATAGCGAAAGAACAATTTTCATAAAATATACCTATTGCGTATTTTACTTTTCAAATTAGATATTTATAAAAAGTAATGAAAAGATTTGGCAAGTTTTTCTTCCAAATCGAAGGACGTTCTTGAGTTCATTTTCGATGAAAAATCAAATGAACATTCTTCAGTTTTGAGGTTTGTTTACATTTTACAGCCAGAAATTCCATAATTGAGAGCTCAGTGCGAGATGGCGCGTTATATATATATATATATATATATATATATATATATATATATATTATATATATATATTATATATATATCATATATATATATATATATATATATATATATATATATTAATATATATATAATATATATATATATATATGTTAATAAACATTTAAAAAAAAACAAACATGTTTGAAACATGATCACTTCGAGTGACGTCACAAGTCACAACAACGATAATAACGGAGAAATAAAATTTCTCAATTTTGTAATTTTTTTATAATTATATTTCACCAGTTCTTTGGGAAATAACATAATTAATATATTTCGAAGATAAAATAGTGATTCGAAAACTTGAAAACATTAAAAAAACATTTTTTTACGATTTCATGTGACGTCACAAACTCAAGAATAAAAACTCAAGAACGTAAGAACGAAAAAGAGCAACCTTACGGATGGAAGAAAAATTCCCAATTTCGCTAGAAAATTGCCTTCCGTTTGGAAGAAATTTGACAAATCAAATGGGAAAGTGAAGAATTTCTTCCGTTTGAAAGAATTCTTGCCAAATCAAAAACGCCTAAAAATTTAAAGTATACCATATAATACAGGACAATACTAGTTTTGATGTTAAGGTTAAATCTGTTTTTAAATTTTAATTTAATCTGAAATTAGAAATGTTTAAGTTTATATGCGAAGATTTTCTACTTTACTCGAAGCTTTATTCCCTCTGTAAAACCACCTCCACTGCTAATTTAGGACCATGATTAGTGTTTACTTTAAAAAGCACTATATATATATATATATATATATATATATATATATATAAGTATATATATATATATATATATATATATTATATATATATATATATATATATATATATATATATATTATGAGAAACGATCGATGCTTTTATCAAAAGTTTCATAATGTACGATGAAAATTCAATTTCTGGGGGAAATGGTCAAAATTGAAGGAAAATATTTACATAATAAATATAAAAGATTATGTAAAATATTGAAACAAAAAGTGTATATTTTTCAATTAATTAAATAAGGGGCCTCTTCGTGCTCGAATGGAACAGCGGAAGATTGTGGTGTGTGAATTTAGAGTATAAAATTGTTTTAATGTCTTTCTTTCCATCAAAAACAGGACACTTCTCACTCCTTTTGTTCCTATCATTGCTTTCATCATCTGAGCCCATGTCTCATAAAGGTTCTAGTACTCAATAAGAATTGAAACAAATATCTATATCAAAATCTATATATCAACTATAAAATCTTATATTAAATGATAAAAAATTACCTTTTAAAGTTTCTAGTTGTTCTTCAAAATATGAGGAGAAGGACAGTAAGTCTGTCAGTTAGTCAAAAAGTAATAAAATAAGTTTAGGTATAAGAATAAAGACTACGATATTTTGAAATGTGTTAAACAAAAATAGCCCTTATGCGGCTTGAATATAAAGACCAACTTTGAATGCGGCCGTTTGGTTAATAGGCCTTACAATATGGGAAATTTCTTAAGTTTACTAAAATAATAAAAAATTCTTCGATAGGGGGTTTTAGAATATAAGGAATACCGGCTTATGCAAATCCGATATTCTAAAATCAGTACATACAATAAAAGAAATGACTTATAAAGAAGTATAATAAGAGGCATTAGTTTGTAATTACATATCTATGAGGAAATTGTCCTCAATGACATGTAAGAAAAACGACATAATAAAGAATTAGCAATACACATTATCACTGTATGGTAATTACACTTTCACGCACCTTCAGGATAAATGTAAGAATCACTTTTGCTTTATAAAAAGAAATAATGTTGCAGCAGTTAGACGCTCTTGATTCGTTGAGTTCAAAAATCGGAAGAGCGAACAAAGTATTAGGAACGGCTTTTGCAAAAATTGATGTTGCCAGATAACAAAAACTACTTTTAGATGTTTAAACTGCACTAACATTATATTGTGTTTTCAATATAAATTTACTAACGTTACATACGTGTTAATACAGTATTAGGTTATTAAAAATGATTTTAAGACCGACTTCAGAACCCCCCTCCAGAGGTTGGGGCAGCAGATTCTTTAATCTAGGTAACGACTCGGCCAACGAATCTGTCTGCCACTCCTCGAACTACGTTGAGTAGAAGGAGGTATTGAAGCAGAACGAAGAGAGGGCCCGGAAGGTCGAGCTGTAGGTACAGTCGGTGCAGGTGTGGCTATATCGCGTGTACTAGCACGAGTACTCGGACGAGGTTGTGGAGCTGAAGTTACCTCATCTGGTGTGCTAGACGGTTGAGCTAAAGCTGGATCAGGAGATAATGGTACTAAGGGAGGTGGCGGTGAGATAGTAGGAAGAGAAGGGGGAGGTGAAACAGGAATGTTGTAGGTAGGAGTCGTGCTGAAAGGGACTGAAACTGTTCTTGGGAACAATTCCGAATCCGGAGTATCAGGAGGATTGGACTCGAAGAACGCTGGCTTAAGACGGTCGATTGATACGACCTCTGTGCGTGTGGGACGTTGAATGGTAAAGAACTTCTCCTTCCGAAGTAACACAGGAAAAGGTCCATCGTACTTCGGTTGGAAAGCAGTGCGGTGCGAATCATGCCTTACAAAGACATGTGTGCATGTAGAGAGGTCCTTAGATACGAAAGAATGCACTTTGTGGTGACGAGTAGGAGTCGGTCTCCACGACGAAGCACAGCGCCTTAAGCGGGTTAGATAAGATAATGGGTCAGCAGTAGGAGACGGAGAAGATTGCGAAAAGAACTCTCCGGGAAGCCGAAGAGTGGAACCGTAGACAAGCTCTGCCGCAGAACATTGCAGATCCTCTTTGATGGCAGTGCGAATACCTAGCATTACCAACGGAAGAGCGTCTGTCCAATGTTCCGGTTGTGGATGAGCAGCCAAGGAAGCCTTAAGCTGACGATGGAATCGTTCTACAATTCCGTTTGCTTTTGGATTAAAACAAGTGGTATGAATCTTTTCTGAACCAAGGAGGCGCATCAAATCTCTCCAAAGATAAGATTCGAAGACACGTCCTTGATCTGTAGTGACAGAGAGAGGTATGCCGAAACGAGAAACCCAATGCGTCATAAAAGCTGTCGCAATGGATTCCGAAGAAGCAACAGAAAGAGGAATGGCTTCGGTCCATCGAGTGAACCGATCGATACAAGTAAGAAGGTAGCGTTTGCCATTAGAAGGAGGAAGAGGTCCTACAATATCTATGTGAACCTTTTCAAACCTGTCACCTGGTGGTAAGAAGGAGCCAAGAGGGCTTTTAGTGTGCCTCTGGACTTTAGACCGTTGACAGGAAAGACAATTGCGTGTCCACTTCGTCACCTCGGCATTGACGCCGGGCCACACAAAGCGTGCTGAAATCAGCTTTCGCGAAGCCTCGATGCCGGGGTGAGAAAGGGAATGGAGATTGAGGAAGATGTCTTTCCTGTATGAAGAAGGAACGTATGGACGAGGAGTAGAGGTTGACGTATCACATAACAACTTCCTCTTGATACCCGGGAGTGTTATCCACTCTAGTCGTAAAGAAGAAGTTAATGTGGGGTCGATGATTTCGTCCTCTTGGAGCTTTGCCATAGCTTCAAAATCTATGATTGGAATAGGAGAAATAGAGTCGATCTGGATGCGCGAAAGGGCATCGGCAGTGGTGTTATCTACCCCAGAGATATGCCGAACGTCAGTGGTGAATTGGGAGACGTATTCAAGGTGGCGTGCTTCTCTGGGAGAATGTCGTTCGTGACGGGAAATCATCGCGAACGTAAGAGGTTTGTGATCGGTTAAGATGTGAAAATCTCGACCTTCTATGAAGTACCTGAAGTGACGAGTAGTTAGGTACATTGCCAGCAACTCCCTACCGAAAGCACTATACCGAGTTTCGGCAGGTTGAAGCTTGCGAGAGAAAAAGGCTAAAGGAGACCAAACGTTATTCAAATACTGCTGCAAGACACCACCGACAGCAAAGTCGGAAGCGTCAACTTGAATACGCGTTGGTGCAGAGTCCTGAGGATGGACAAGAAGTGTTGCAGCAGCTAGAGCTTCCTTTGAAGCGTCAAAAGCTTTTCTTGCCTCATCCGTCCAATCAAGAATGATGGCTGAACCCCTCTTCTTTTGTGTAATAAGTGCTGTAAGTGGACGAAGAAGTTCGGAAGCTGAACGAAGGAAACGGTGGTAAAAGTTTACCATTCCCAAGTATTGACGAAGTTGCTTCTGTGTTTGAGGAAGAGGGAATGCACGAATGGCATCAACACGATCGGAGAGTGGTTTAACACCTTCGGGAGAAACAGTATGGCCCAAGAAAGTGAGAGATGATGTACCAAATACACACTTCGCGAGATTAAGTCGCATTCCAGCATCGTTTAATCGTGCAAAAACAGCACGCAAATGATCCTGATGCTCCTCAGGAGTTGCACTTGCTACAAGAAGGTCGTCGAGATAAGCCCAGGCGAAAGGTAAGCCACGCAGTATAGTATCAATAAACCTTTGAAAAGTTTGAGCTGCACATCTCAGACCGAAGGGCATTCTAGTATACTCAAATAATCCAAAAGGAGTAATAACAGCGGTTTTTTTAATGTCATCAGCAGCTACAGGAATCTGATGATATGCCCTGACCATATCCAATTTTGAAAAGATGGTTGCGCCATCCAGACGAGAGTTAAAGGACTGAATATGCGGAACCGGGTAGCGGTCAGGTGTTGTCGAGGCATTCAGAGCCCTAAAGTCTCCACACGGTCTCCAATCACCAGAAGGTTTTGGCACCATGTGAAGAGGTGAAGCCCAAGCACTCTTAGAGGGGCGGACAATACCTAGTTCTAACATATGCTCGAACTCGGCTTGAGCCGCCTTGAGTTTGTCTGGGGGGAGACGTCTAGCACGAGCGAAAGTTGGAGGACCAGATGTCTCGATATGGTGCTGAACATCATGTTGGACAGGTAAAGAAGAAGAACAAGGATTTAAAAGATCCGGAAAATCCTTCTGTAACATAGTAACAAAGGGAGAAGCGTCTGAAGAAGAAGAACATGGGGCGATAGTAGAAATGCCTCCAAAAACAGAAGAGATCAGAGCACCCTTTGAGGACAACGTAGTGGTACCGTCTACCAAACGTTGATTGCGAATGTCCACCATGAGATTGAAATGGGACAAGAAGTCTGCCCCAATAATAGGTTGTGTTACTTTTGCCACAAGAAAAACCCATTTAAAACTCCGTCGAAGCGAGAGTTCCAAAGAGCAAAGTCGTTCACCATATACTGGAATAATTGAACCATTCGCAGCATACAGCGTATGAGTAGATAGAGGTACTGCAGAGCGCTGAGACGGATCCGGAGGGACCAAAGACAAAGATGCGCCAGTATCAATCAGAAAGTTTTGCTTTGTGATACGATCGTAAATGCGAAGCACAGTAGGAAGCGAAGTGTCAGGGTCACAAGGGGCAGTCGCTTCTGCTATCCCTTGACCTATTTGTTTTCCGAAAAAGTGCACGGAGAAGCACATTTCTTCGCTCTTGCACCGAAGAAATTATGATAGTAACAATATCCGTGAGGATAGGTATTGTCACTAGAAGCAGAAGGAGAACGACCACGAGTGGGAGTCCTACTACGAGAAGAAGAACGAGAACGAAATGAGAGCTGCCTTAGAGTAGAAGTGACAGAAAGCAACTCGGTTTTGATCTCTGCAAGACCGATTTCCAGAGCAGAAACACGAGCATCTAGAGCAGAAGATGTCGCGTGAGAGCAAGTTCCGTGAGAAAGATGAGGAGAACAAGCTTGAGAAGAGTGAGAAACCGGAGAGGAAGAGGAATGTGAAGGATGAGAAGTAAGAGAAGACAGTGGTGAAGGAGCTTGTGGGGGTGGCGGGGGTGGTGGAAGAGTAGAAGTTGCAGCAACTAAATGCGTTGCAGAAGCATGTGTGCGGAGCATGCGGTCTGCTTTTTCAGCAACCACGCTCAAAGAAAGGGCTGGATCGAGAGAGGCGAGTATATCTTGGGCATACAAGGGCATTTTTTGAAGAAAAAGATGCCTTAATATGGCCTCCTCTCTGGCGGAAGGAGTACTTCCTAGCAACGAAAGCATGTTAACTAACAGTTCAGAAGGACGCAAATCGCCAAGCTGAGTATCTTTTAACAATCGCTCATATTTTACCTCCTGGGAAGGGGCTAATCGCGCGATTAGTAATTCTTTAAGAGCCGTGTAAGGGGTTGTTGATACGCCTAAAGTTGGCAGGGAATCGCGAATGCGCACTAAAGTAGCTTGAGGAAGGGAATTTAATACCCTTGAATATTTATTTCTCTCCTCTTCATCCGGACGAAAGACATTCTCAGCCAATGAGAACCACAATTCTGGGTCATCTGTAAAGAATCGCTGGAGACGCAAGTTGGAAAAGTCGAGGTTGGAGAATGCTCATCGTCGCCCGGCATGATTACAATGCAAGATCGCGACTCAAATATTGATAAATTAAAAAAAAAAAAATTAATTGTGAAGCTTAAAAAATGAAAAAGATTTTTTTTTTTTTTTGTTAGTTATAGCCTAAGGAATATTGAATAGGTATTTTTTTTTTTTTTGAGAAGAAAAATAAAAAAAATTTATATATATATAAATATATACGATTTTTTTTTTTTTTTTTTTTTTTTTTTTTTTTATTGGTGGGGGTAAAATTTTGTAATAAAAATTTTTGTAAAAGTTATAAAAAAATTAGATATCGTTTAAAGAAAATAATAATAATAATAATAATAATAATAATAATAATAATAATAATAATAATAATAATAATAATAATAATAATAATAATAATAATAATAATAATAATAATAATAATAATAATAATAATAATAATAATAATAATAATAATAATAATAATAATAATAATAATAATAATAATAATAAAAGTGATTAGGACAAAAAATGCAATATATATTATATATATAAAAAATATTGTCCTGTTTGCACCAAAAAATTTCAGGGATCGCAATTTTGATTAAAGAAAGATGGCTGACGGAATTCGGAAAATGTATCCAAACAATTCTTGTTTCACTCCATGTTGGGTTACCAGTTTTGGCGGGTGATGTAGGATGTAATAAAATTCTTCTTGTAAAAATATGTTCTATTCTGACTCCATAAGATGAAATACGATCCCTAAAACTAAAAACAATAACAACAATAAATACATAATAAAAAATAAGTTTTAGGTATAAGAATAAAGACTACGATATTTTGAAATGTGTTAAACAAAAATAGCCCTTATGCGGCTTGAATATAAAGACCAACTTTGAATGCGGCCGTTTGATTAATAAGCCTTACAATATGGGAAATTTCTTAAGTTTACTAAAATAATAAAAAATTCTTCGATAGGGGGTTTTAGAATATAAGGAATACCGGCTTATGCACATCCGATATTCTAAAATCAGTACATACAATAAAAGAAATGACTTATAAAGAAGTATAATAAGAGGCATTAGTTTGTAATTACATATCTATGAGGAAATCCTCAATGACATGTAAGAAAAACGACATAATAAAGAATTAGCAATACACATTATCACTGTATGGTAATTACACTTTCACGCACCTTCAGGATAAATGTAAGAATCACTTTTACTTTATAAAAAGAAATAATGTTGCAGCAGTTAGACGCTCTTGATTCGTTGAGTTCAAAAATCGGAAGAGCGAACAAAGTATTAGGAACGGCTTTTGCAAAAATTGATGTTGCCAGATAAACAAAAATTACATTCAGATGTTTAAACTGCACTAACATTATATTGTGTTTTCAATATAAATTTACTAAATTATATATATGTTAATACAGTATTAGGTTATTAAAAATGATTTTAAGACCGACTTCAATATATATATATAT
>JABUQX010083177.1:20000-50000 GCA_015478945.1 Trachelipus rathkii | reverse complement strand
TTATATTATTGTTATATATTTATATATATATATATATATATCTTTACAAGAAGAAGAAGAAATAAAGATATCATATAGATATATTTTTTACTATTTACATACTAGAGAAAAGATATATATATATATATATATATATATATATATATATATATATATATATATATATATATATATATATATATATATATATAACACTTCCGTAGGCCGTAGCACCGACGTTAGTACTTTGTAATTTAAAAACAGTTTACTAATGACATGAGTTTAAAGGAATCGTATCCGACGGGTATTTTTCATCCCTTTCAAGTCCAATGTGTTCTTTTCAGACAATTCTCAGTTGGATTCTCAGACCAATCGATGCTTATTATCATACTGAGAATCAGTCACAAATTTACTGGAACAGTTACTGAATACAAGACGGTATACTGACTACTGATATACGTGTTTACTGAGTATGTAATAACAGAATACTGAACTGAATACTGGAATACACAATACTAAATTTTTACTGAAGAAATTCTTTTACTGACTTTGGGGAAGGCACGTGACCAGCCCGCGGATTAATATGATGCAATTTTTAAGCCTTTTTTAATGACTCATAATACTGAGATATTTATACTGTGGTCTAAAATATCAAATGACCACTTTTAATAGTTTTCATAAAAGCTGCGTTTCCCGAAGCCCGACTGCAGCCCGGGCGGGCACACAGGCGCATATGCATCGTTTCCCGAGCCCGTTTGCGCACTTCTACGTCACGTAAACGTCACAGTCAGGCGCCCGTTGTTAAATCCTCGAATTCGGGAATTAGTAAACGGGCGGGCTGCGGAAGGATACTTTGTTTACAAACAAATTTCTTTACAAAACATGTGTCGGAAATGGCTTGCCAAAAGTTTTTTTATATTTTAGTTAACTTTTATATTAAGGATACTAATATATCGTATTATTCATAAAATATATATATATATATATATATATATATATATATATATATATATATATATATATATATATATATATATATATATATATATATATATATATATATATATATATATATATATATATATATATATATATATATATATATATATATATAAGTATAAGAGTATTGTTTACAATTGTCAGCTGATCCAACGGGCGCGCTCGGCCGTTTTCAGGTACTCAAATTTCCTGTTCCCTGATTGGTTAATGTAATTTTTTTTCAATTCGAAGCGTTTCCGAGTCGATTTTGCACACGGGCTGCACTCGGGCTTCAGGAAACGCAGCTAATATTCTTACGAATTCTTACGAAAAATAAGAACTTCCTCAAAAAACCGTTCGTTTTGTCAAATTTTAAGAAAAATTTGAGAATATTCTCACCAAACGAAAGAATTTTGACAAATTCCGTAAGATTGCTATTTCCCTAGCTGCGTTTCCAGAAGCCTGACTGCAGCCCGGGCGGGCACACAGGCGCATATGCAGCATTTCCAGCGCCCGTTTGCGCACTTCTACATCACGTAAACGTCACAGTCAGGCGCCCGTTGTTAAATCCCCGATTTCGGGAATTAGTAAACGGGCGGGCTGTGGAAGGATACTTTGTTTACAAACAAATTTCTTTACAAAACATGTGTCGGAAATGGCTTGCCAAAAGTTTTTTAATATTTTAGTTAACTTTTATATTAAGGATACTAAATATATCGTATCATTTCATAAAATAGATACATATAAGTATAAGAGTATTGTTTACAATTGCCAACTGATCCGACGGGCGCGCTCGGCCGTTTCCAGGTACTCAAATTTCCTGTTCTCTGATTGGTTAATGTAATTTTTTTCACCCAGCGCGTTTTCCGAGAATATTCTCACCAAACGTAAGAATTTTGACAAATTCCGTAAGATTGCTATTTCCCTATCTTACCGAAAAATTCTATTCTTACGAAAAATGTAAACAAAGAAAATGGTGGCAGATAGCAGTCATGAAATTTTTTTTCCTTTTATTTTTCTTACAATGGAATCAATTTTTTTTATTAATGACTTTAAGAGTAATGAGATTGTGTCAAATATTTGTGTGATATTCACAATTTTATTAATTATCCTTAAAATATTCATAAAAAATGCAATGATGTTTTCACTTGTGGCACCTGAAGATGCTTCCTTGAATAAAAATGGCTTTAATTTTCAGCTTTGCCAAATTTTGATGAAAAGATGTTACAATGATGCACTTTTCATTGTTTTGTTTTTTTGTAATAAATATATATAGGTATATATGAAGACAGCGACCCAGTATTTACATCTATATATATATATATATATATATATATATATATATATATATATATATATATATATATATATATATATATATATATCAAACTAAAGAAGTTACCCGCATGATATCTCGAAAACTAAGATAGGTACAAGAAAATTGATAACATATATGGAATCAGCGTATGAAATTTGTATGGAAAATGAAAAAAAAATTTTTACTTTTTTTTTTTTTTTTTTTATATCTCCAAAACTACGATAGGTAGAAGAAAACTAAAAACATATAAGGAATCAGCGTATAAAATTCTTTTAGGGGGCTTGAGCCGACGGTGGGACAGAGGGGGGACGTTTTCCATACCCCGTAGGGGAGGGGCGCCCCGCGACACCAAATACCAAAGAGCGGGTTCCGAGACCTCCCGGAGGGGGGAAGTCCTACCTGTCGTCTCTGTGGGGAGGCCGAGAGAGACCCGACTCTTGCATCTTTGCGGTTTACCCTGGGGTATTCTTTTAGTTAAAAAAAAAAATCTTTTTTTTATACATATTTCATACGCTGATTCTAAATATGTTATTAGTTTTCTTGTACCTATCGTAGTTTTCGAGATATAAAAAAAATAAAAATTTTTTTTTCATTTTCCATACAAATTTCATACGCTGATTCCATATATGTTATCAGTTTTCTTGTACCTATCTTAGTTTTCGAGATATCATGCGGGTAACTTCTTTAGTTTCACCTATATATATATATATATATATATATATATATATATACATAAAATTTTTAGATATATATATATATATATATATATATATATATATATATATATATATATATATATATATATATATATATATATATATAGGCCCTTTTCTGTTTTAAGTTACTTGGCCAGTTTTGAATTTTTTTTTGTTTTTTTAAATATATTTCTAGTATATGATCCTCTAATAATCAATTTAAGTGGTAACGGACATGATTCAAAAAATATATAGGACCTTTTACGCTTTATAACCCGTCAGTTATTTAATTTTTTTTTTTTACTAAAGGAATACCCAAGGGTAAACCGCAAAGATGGCAGGAGTCGGGGTCTCTCGGCCTTCCGGGGGAACGACAGGGTAGGACTCATTTCCTTCCTCCGGGAGGCCTCCGGAACCCCGCTCTGCAGCTGGTGTCGCAGGGGTTCCTCCACCCCTCCCCTACGGGGTATGGAAAACGCCTCTTTCAAATAAGAGAACTTGATCCCCTAAATTTTTTATTTTCATTTTGCCATTTTTTAGTTTTTTTTTTATATTTTTATAATAAGCCCTATACGCTGATTCCAAATATGTAATTGTTTTTCTGTAAGTGTCATACTTTTTGAGGATATTTTTATAAAAAAAATGTTTTTTTTAGTCATTTTGTAATAAAGCTTTATACGCTGATTCTAAATATGTAATTGGTTTTTCTGTAAGTGTCGTACTTTTCGAGATATTTCATTTTTAAAACAATATTTAACAAAAATGTGATTTTTAAAAATTATTTAAAAATACTTCGAACTTTTGAATCATGTCCGTTACCACTGAAATTCATTGTTAGTATCATATAGTAGCAATATATTAAAAAACAAACAAAAAATTATATTAGTTAACGTTGTAAAAACAGAATAGGACTCATATAAAAATATATATATATATATATATATATATATATATATATATATATATATATATATATATATATATATATATATATATATATATATATATATATATATATATATATATATATATATGGTAAATATCTAGTTTTTGATCTAAATATTTTCTGAAAAAATTTTCTGTTCAAAAAAGTTAAGTTAAGTTTTTTAAGAAAATTCTTTAACAGAAAGCTTCTGGAATTATGTCAGAAGCTTGTCACCAGGGTTGGGGATTTTTTTGATTTTTTGAGAAAAAAATCAAATTTGGATTTTTTGGATTTTTTGGTAATCGTGACGTCACGCGAAATATAATTTGTAAACAACTTTTTTTTTAAGTTCGATTTCATATTTTTAACCCTAGGCCCTATATCTGAGTTCAAATCTTAAATAGCTTTAGTCTATGACACAATGAATCAGCAACAATAAAGTGTGTTATTTGTAATAATGATTAGTGATGTACGCTGGGCAAATGCCCAGTGGGCATTTGAATGTGGTATTTGTCCAGGCATTTAAGCCCATATTTCCATAAATGCCCGTCCAAAAACTGGGCATTTATAAAATTATCAGTAAAAGATGAATTATTGACAGCATTTGAAAAAAAAAACATTCAAAATATAGTTATTTCATTTTTCGCATTTGTATTTATGTATTGTATTTGTATTTATATATCGTCATCATCACAAACCTTCCCTCCCCAAGACTGGGGGTAAAGTACCAACATGCACCGGATGCAGAAAGTAGTAGAAGAATATGACGCAAGTAGAAAATTAAGCACAGCCTTACCGTCCCCTTTATACCTTTTAGTGAGAACTAGTTACAGTCAGAAAATCCACCTTAGAGCTTCACGGGATCGCAACAGACCCTCACAATGGCATCTCGTCAAACATTAGAAACATTAGAAATAAAAAGACAGTAAGAAGCCACATGGGCCTATCAAGACTGTCCCAGTCAAACCAACAGAACCAATCACCAAACAACATGTTTTTTTAAAGTGAGTGACCAGTGAGTGAGGGTGTGTTAATTTTTTGCTCTCCAATTTTACTAATTTAATTTGTGTATTTGAAAGTGAATTTAGTAAACAAATTAGTGTTGTGTATCTAATTACACTACTGTTGTGTATATAACTACAGTCATTAACAATTGTTATATTAATTTTGTGATAATTTAAATTTGATAGCCTAACCCTAGGCTAGCATAGGTAAGAGATTTACTGTTTTCTGTGTCTGGGTTTATTTGGATTCTTAAATAGACTTTCTGTATTTAAATACAGTCTTTATTAATTGTTACTTTAATTTAGTGATAATTAAAATTAAATTAGGTTTTCCAGTCACAGACTACAGTTAAGCCTACCTTATAACTTTTATATATCCCTGGCCTAGGCTAAGCTAAATTTAGGCTTGTTTAAATTTTTAACCTATTTTAAAGAGATTAGTTTATTTCTTTTTAGGCTTTAGTGATATTTAAATTGTAGTTGGTAAAATAATAGGTACAGGTTAGTAAGCTAATAATAATTTAAAGTATGTATGCTCTGTGTGATAACTGTGGGACTGTGAGAGGTGAATATGTGGATAGCTGCCCTGTTTGTGTTTTGAATGCAGAGAATGTGTTTTTAAGGAAGGAGGTTGCAAGACTGAGTGAAGATATGCATGGATTGAAAGAAGAAGTATTTGAGTTGAGAAAGGAGGGAAGTGTTAGGAAAAAGGTTAGTAGGGATGTCGAGGTGAGGAGGGAGTGGGACCTAGGGGTAGACAGGAATAGTGATTCACCTAGGCAGAAAGATGAGAGGGAAAAGGATAAAGTAGTTGATAATAGGTCTGCAGATGAATATAGAGTTGTAGAAACTAGAAATAATAATTTAAAGATGAGGATCTCAAAAGTCAGTCAGCCTGTGACCTGCAGTAACAGGTTCGACTGTCTTCCAGATGGGGAGGGATCAGAGAGTGCCAATGGTGATGTTGAGTTTTCTAAAGGGAAGACTGATACATTGCTAATTGGAGACTCTATGACACGATACCTAGATAGGACTTTTCAAAAGAATAAAAAGAAACGATTGAGAGTATGTTATCCAGGTGCCAGAGTGAGTGATATCATGGATAGGATAGATAGAGAGATTGATTCTACAAATGTTGATTCAGATGTGATTGTGCATGTGGGTACAAATGATATAGGACATAGAAGGTCAGAAGAATTAATAGTAGATTATAGGAGATTGATTCAGAAGATGAAAGCTAGTGGAAGGTGCATGATTTCTGGGATTTTACCTAGGTTAGGTGCAGGTCAGGAATGGGGGAGTAGGGCTTTAGGTGTAAATGAAAGGGTTAGGAAATTATGTTTTTCAGAAAATATTAGGTTTTTTGGATTTGTGGAGAGAATTTCTGGATAAAGATCTTTTTGCAGCAGATGGAGTTCACTTGAGTCGTAAAGGTGTTGGGCTTTTCAGTACCAGTTTTGCTGATTTTTTTCAGCAAAAACCAGGCAAAGTTGGGGGGTGGTGGGCCAAATCTAGATACAAAATACAGTGGGAGATAAATAAAGTTAGTGTTGTTATATTCAAATAATGGATGATGATAATAAAATAACAGCATTTTGAGTATCAAATGTTTTTACAGCTCATAGCCTTAGAAACAAAAAAGATGAGCTGATTATTATACCATAAATGAGAATCTAAACATTATTTGCATAACTGAGACATGGGTTAATGAATTATATGGAGACTCCTTTCAGGAATATGAAATAGACTGATCACTTTATTTATACCAGCGTAGAGAAAAGAAGGGTGGTGGTGTGGCGCTTTATGTTAAAAGCAATATTCAATCTGTATTAATGACTGACTTTAAAATGAATCATGATATTGAATCAGTGTGGGTAGATATTCTTATATACAATAAATCATATAGGAATATGGGCATTTTATAGACCTCCTGGCCAGAGTCAAGAGTTAGACGCAGAAAATTGTGAAAGAAATTGAGACAGTATGCCACAGTAAAGAAAAAGGTATAGTCATGGGTGATTTTAATTTTCCGGGCATTCATGGGGATTCCTGTCTAATATAATCATAGTAGTTCTGCTTTCATAAATTGTGTAGTGTATTTGATATCTTTAATCTATGTCCAAGAACCCACATGATGTCGATGCAATTACTAGACTTAATATTAACTAACGACAGCATGGTGGGATAGTTGGGAGTTGAGGCAGCATTTAGGACCTAGTTAATCATAATATAATTAGAGGCTCATTATGAATGTGATAATTAAATTATAATTGCAAGTTAATAAGGAAAAGGATCTTAGATTTCCGAAATGGCGATTTTACCAAATTTCAAGACATGCTTAGTACAACTAACTGATAAAGAGCTTAAAGACCAAAACTGTTTTATCATGTGGGAAATTTAAGCAAATTTTAATGAATATTCAGTCAGTATGTTTTAAAGATGTGTAATCCATTAGGGTGGCAAAGAGAAAAACCTGTTTGGAATGGAGAGATAAGAGAGAAAATTAATGAAAAGCGTAGGATGTTTTTAAAATATTCAAAGGTAGTAATAGGGAAGATGATTTTGAGAAAATTATAGGAAAATAGAAATGAATGAACTTAACCAATCAATAAGAAAGGCAAAGAGAGAGGCAGAAATTAATTTAGCAAGGAATAGCTAGTAATAAGAATCTGAAGAAGTTTTTTAGCTTTTATAAATTTAAAAGTAAGAATAGGACAATTGGTCCAAATAAAATTGATGAAAATTTAGTGAGTTCAGATAAGGAAATGGTCAACATTTTCAATGCTTATTTTGCTTCAGTGTTTACTGAGGAAAGATTAGATAATAGTTTGGAGACTAATAGTTCTTGTATGCATGTAACAAATAGACTTACAGAATTTGAATTTGATGTAAAGAAAATAAAACGTTTATTAGATCATATTGACCCAAGTAAAGCTGCAGGCCCTGATGTGATGGTATATATATGGTAGAATTCTGAAAGAGGGTAGTAGTACCAGCATTGCAAAGGCACTGTATTTGATTTTTAAGCGATCTATAACATTTGGTGAGGTACCAGATGACTGGAAAATGGCATATGTTGTGCCTATTTATAAAAAAGGTAGTAAGGAAGATTTGGGAAATTATAGGCCAGTTAGCTTAACATCTCCGCTGGTTGTAAAGGCTCCTGGAAAAGTTAATTATAAAGTGCTATCTATATAGAGGAAATATTTAGAAGATAACAAGGTATTGTATGACTCCCAGCACGGTTTCAGAAAGGGTAGATCATGTCAAACAAACCTTTTAGAATTTTGTGGAATACATTACTGACTGCATCGACCAAGGAGATCCAGTTGGATATTGTATATTTGTGCTTAGTAAAGCTTTTGATAAGGTTCCCCACATAAGGCTGATGAAAAAGTTATTGCAATGTGGTATAGGTGGAGTGGTACATGGTTGGATTAAAGAGTGGGTTGCGAAATAGAAAACAGTGTACAACTAAATGGGAATAAATCACCATGGGAAATAGTGAAGAGTGGTGTCCCACAGGGTTCAGTGCTGGGGCCCCTATTGTTCCTCATATATATAAATGATTTAGACCAGGGACTTAAATGCAAAGTTTCTAAGTTTGCAGATGGTACCAAAGTGCCACCTCAGTTAGGAATAGTGAAGGATGCATAAAGATCCAAAATGATCTTGATAAACTTCTTTGGGTGGGCAGATGTGGCAAATGAATTTTAATAATAAAAAGTGTTCTTCACCTAGGCTACTCAAATAAAAGTTTTAACTACTATATGAATGGGATTGGCTTGAGTCTGTGGACCAAGAAAAGATTTAGGTGGATTATAAGCAGTAATTTGAAAGTAGCTAATCAGTGTTTGAAGCAAGAAATAAAGCTACTAAGATGCTGGGCATAATAAATCGCAATGTTGTTTACAAGAGCAAGGAAGTAATAAGTAAACTGTATAATAGCTATGTTAGGCTAGTAATAGAGTATTGTGCACAAGTTTGGGGCCCCTTATTTAAAGAAAGACTTAGATATGCTAGAGGAGAGTGCAACGTAGAGCAACAAGGATGATTTCTGGTTTGAGGGTAAGAGCTATGAGGAGAGGCCGGAAGGAGTTAGGAATGTTTTCTGTAGAAAGGCGATTTTGAGGGGACATGATACAAGTCTACAAAATATTTACATCTATTGATGGTAATACAGAGACCAATAAATTTTTCATTGTAGAACATGGACAGGGGTGACCAGGGGCATAATAAGAATAAATTAAGAAGAAAGCATGCCATCTAGATATAAGAAAACATGCATTCAATAAAGTATTAGGGTTGTTAAATTTTGGAATAGTCTGCCAGCACAGGAGGTTGTTGAGTGTGACTCGATTGCAACATTTAAGAAAGGGTTAGATTCGTTTATGGATGGGTTGGGTATCATATAATATATTGACGAAGCCAAATTGGCGGGTTTTTAGTTATAGTAGTTATTAATGTTAGATGGCATGTGTGACCATAACTTAGTTATTAATGCATGTGGATGGTTTGGGTATCATATTTATATATCATTAGTTTTGACTAAGCCAAATTGGTGAATTTGTAGTTACAACAAATTGACAAGCCCTAGGGTGCTTTGTGGATTTGCATGAGCATGTTTGGGTAGTGGGTTGACTGGGACAGTCTCGATAGGCCCATGTGGCTTTTTACTGTCTCTATATTCTTAATGTCTTAATGTCTTAATGTTCATGCAAATCCACAAAGCATCCTAGGGCTTGTCAATAACTTGCATAGTATACACAAATCTAAAACATGCTCATGCAAATCCACAAAACATCCTAGGGTTTGTCAATAACTTACATAGTATACACAAAGTCTACAACTAAAAGAAAAACTATAGCTAAAGTACATGCTAACAACCACACTACAAGCTTTAATAATTTTATAGTAACATGCAGTTTAACCTAAATAACTACTGTAACTAAAAACTCGCTAATTTGGCTCTACTAAAATAAACTATATGACACGGAAACCTATCCAATCCTTTCTTAAATGTTGCACTCGAGTCATTCTCAACAACTTCCTGTGCAAACAATTCCAAAATTTAACAACCCTGTTGCTGAATGAATGTTTTCTTACATCAAGATGGCATGCTTTCTTCTTAATTTTCTTACTATGCCCCTGGTCTCCCGTCCGTGCTCTACTATGAAGAATTTATTGGTCTCTGTATTATAAATAGATGTAAATATTTTGTAGACTTGTATCATATCCCCTCTGAGAAATTGCCTTTCTACAGAAAACATTCCTAACTCCTTCAGCCTCTCCTCATAGCTCTTACCCTCAAACCCAGAAATCACTTTTGTGTCTCTACATTGCGCTCTCTCTAGCATATCTAAGTCTTTAAATAAAGGATCCAAACTTGTGCACAATACTCTAATACTGGCCTAACATAGCTATTATACAGTTTTCTTATAACTTCCTTGCTCTTGTAAACATCATTACGATTTATTATGCCCAGCATCTTATTAGCTTTATTTCTTGCTTCCAAACACTGATTAGCTACTTTCAAATTACTGCTTATAATCACACCTAAATCTTTTTCTTGGTCCAGACTCAAGCCAATCCCCATTCATATTGTAGTTAAAACTTTTATTTGAGGAACCTAGATGAAGAAACTTAATTCATTAATTCATTTGCTACTTATCTGCCCACCCAAAAAGTTTATCAAGATCATTTTGAATATTTATACATCCTTCACTATTCCCTACTGAGGTAGCCACTTTGGTATCATCTGCAAACTTAGAAACCTTACATTTAAGTCCTTGGTCTAAATCATTTATATAGGTATATGAGGAACAATAGTTACCCCAGCACTGAACCCTATGGGACACCACTCTTCACTATTTCCCATGATGACATTGCCATTTAGTTGTACACACTGTTTTCTATTCCACAACCACTCTTTAATCCAACCATGTACCACTCCACCTATACCACAATGCAATAACTTCTTCATCAGACTTATGCGGGGACATATTTTTACCCCCTTTCAAAACCCCGGAATTCATAATTATAAACCTTTCTTCTCGCCTCTTCCAAACTCACATTTCTCTCCTCCAGGCATTCCTTTACTGACTCAATCCACTTTTTCTTCGGTCTCCCAGACCCGGTCGATTCTCAGCACACTCACCACCATACATCCGCTTAACCAACCGACTATCATCCATCCTTTCCACATGACCAATCCATCTCAATGTAATTTCATTTATTCTCTCATTTACCCCTTTCTTCACACCACACAACTCTCTAATATGTTCATTTATCATTTTATCAATTCTCACGCCTAACACGTTCCTAAGATTGTCCATCTGAACACATTGTACTTTAGATCTATACCTCTTATTCCAGACCATAGTCTCATTAGTCATTACCATACTTTAACACAGGTAACAACATACCCTCATGTAAGACCCTAGCGCACTCAAGACTTAGTCCCTTTACATCCACAAAAGATTGAATTGCTCCAGCCACCTTCCTGCCATTCACAACTTTTCTACTACAGTCTGCATCATCCGTTCCCTTTTCATCCAAATATATACTATTTGTGTAAATTCAGACACTTGTTCCAGCTGCTCACCATCTAACATAACTTCACACCGAAGACTGTCCTCACTCACAACCATAACCTTACTCTTATCTACGTTTACTTTCAAACCCCTCCTTTCACACACCATGGCAAATCTCTATACCAATCTTTCTTAAACTCTTCAAATTTGCCACACAAAACCAAATCATTCGCATATAATAATAGGTAGGGCACCATCCACTCTTCTTCCATTCTCCTCATACTTCTAACACCATCCCTGGCCACCCCTACCTCTAATTCTTCATAACCCCATCCACATATAGAATAACCAATGAGTCATAACACATCCCTACCTCTCACTCCGCTATTGGACATAAAAACCAATCACTTTTGATTCCATTTATTCTTCTTACACACGCTTCCTTATCGTCATATAGATACTTTTGATTCCATTCAGGAGCCTACCAACAACAATCATATTTCAGTAGCACCTGCCACAGAGCTTTCCTATTAATCCTATCATACACCTGTTGCAAATCCATAAAACATTAATACAATTTATTCTTCTTCTGTCTCATTTTCTCCATCATTTGTTTCAATGTAAAGATTTGATCCACACATCCTCTACCAATTTCTAAATGCATCTTGTTCTTCACCAATCAGCCCTTCAGTCACTCGACGCACTCTTTCAACCAAAATACCAGTTTATATCTTCTCTACAACACTCAATAAGCTCCTATAATTCCTACAGTTAAAAGTATCCCCCTTACCCTTATATTACTGCTGTCCTCCAATCCCTCGGAACTATACCCCCCCATAAACGCTTTGTTACACAACTTCCAAATCTAATCAATCACCATCTCGCCTCCATTCTTGAACATTTCACCAGTAATTTCATCTATACCTGCAGATTTACCATTCTTCAACTTTCTCACTCTACCCATTACCTCTTCCTTTCTAATGACCTCATCCTGAAAATACTTATTCCTCCTTGTACCATTATACACACACATTCACTATCATCTTTTCATTAGTGCCAATGTTATGCAGATTTTAGTGTTCCCTCCACACCCTCACATTCATTTCATCAGCTACGAAAGCACCATCCCTATTTATTATCCTAAGCAGATTCCCCTTATTCTCATTCGTAACCTTATATATATATATATATATATATATATATATATATATATATATATATATATATATATATATATATATATATATATATATATATATATATATATATATATATATATATATATATATATATATATATATATATATATATATATTAAAAGTATAAATGCCCTCTAAAATGCCCAAATTGGACAAATGCCCAGATAAATGCCCAGGGCATTTGCCCAATTCTTAAGTGTCTGGGCATTTACCCATCACTAGTCACTGCGAGTAAATCAAATCTGCCCTTTCTGAATACATCCATCACCTTTCCCCTCTTTTCCTCAACATTTATTCTTCTAACATTTCATGTACCCATATGATTCATACATTTTCACCGAAAGATAGAAGGCCGCATAAGACGATCACGATCTTCTCCGAGGCATGCATCAACATTCCTGGCAAAAGATAAATGGTAGTGGGCAGCCAACCAAACTTCCACCGTCCCTTAGTCGCCTTCTATGATATGCAGAACATACGATGTGAGAAATTCTTTCTCACCCACACATACGGATATAAGGGATAGGGATATATATACTGTATATATATATATATATATATATATATATATATATATATATATATATATATATATATATATATATATATATATACTATATATATATATATATATATATATATATATATATATATATATATATATATATATATAATGTAAAACAAATCTTATAAATAAATTATAACTTGAATATCAGTTTACTTACGAATAAGTTGCAGGAGAATTTGAGTTATACGTCAAAAAATCCCAGCCGCACATTGCCAAAACTTCAGCTTTCCTGAAAATAATAGAATTGACAAATGATATTATTTCAATAATAATAATAATAATAATAATAATAATAATAATAATAATAATAATAATAATAATAATCACAATAATAATAATAATAATAATAATAATAATAATAATAATAATAATAATAAAAATCATAATCATAATCATAATAATAAAAATAATAATAATAATAATAATATTAATAATAATAATAATAATAAAAATAGTTTGGGAATAGATGACCTGACAATATTTTTACTTTTTTATGGTAAATTATCTAAATAAATTAATATATTTATTGAGATACACAGCAACATTCTTTTTGAGTGCATTGAGTACCCCCCCCCCTCCCATTGAATGCAGGCGTCGCAATCACATACTCATTTGATCCAGAAGCTCCAAAATTCCCTTCTAACAAAGTGATTCTAGACGTAGTACAGCATAGTTAATTAAAATTTTTAAAAGTCCTATATAGACTAAATTTTAAAAATTGCTAAAAATATACAAATATTTAACCTTGTATATCTTACAGATAACATAAAATATACAAAATGAATGATGGACCTCCTAAATATAGATTAGTAATGCTTTGTAAAGAAATTAAATTTTTTCATTTCCGTGTACTTTGAGGATTCTCCCCCCCCCTCCAATTAAAATGGCTGTAAGTTTTTTAATATTGTCCTTATATAAAATATTGACAATTTGACTTGATCATTTTTAAGTAGCTAAAAATTCTCTTTTGAATGGCTTTTTTTTTTTAACCTTCAATGTAAAATAGGGACTGAGATAGGAGTCTTTAAAATTTGGGGGTGTGGCCTAAAACCCCCAAACTTAGGGTGTCCATAATTTGTTTCTAATTTGAAGAATAAAAACCGTGGTACGACCTGCTAAGAAACCAAATCTGCTTTTTCATGGCACATCATGCAATCTGCTCAACATATGAAGCAAGCTGGGAGAGCACTATCAAAACCTTCCTGTAGCAGCTTAGCGTGGAAGCTCTGTAGAAATAATGGATGTTGACAATCCTGACCTTTGTGAAAAGATAACGAATAAAATTGCGAATCAAACCTGCATTAAGGGCGAAGAAAACCACACCACAGTGAAATAAAACAAGAGAAATCTTGGCAAAGAATTAGTTGAGTCAAGTACAAACCCAAGATTCGGACATTGATGAGGGAATAAACGATCAACACGATATATTTTTTGACGAAGAAGAGAAACTATCTGAAGAAATACCGATACGAGGCTAGGCAATTGAAGCTTCTGTTTTGTTCAGTTGAGTCTAACCATTGATAGTGATAAGTATGAAGGTATTTAGATAGGCCTAGAATATTATTAATGGTGGTAATGGTGATAGTTGTGAGAATGATAATATTAACAATAACACTCCCTCCTCGATTAGGGCTCTGCCAGTGAGTGGTGGTGGCATCTGTATATAAAAAAAAAATGAAAAACGAATTTCAGCCAAAACTCTACCCATACATCAATTTTCAGCAAAATCCGAGAGGGTGTGGTTTCATATTTAAAATTTTTTGCCTGATTTGTCAGTGAAAACACCTTTCATGGAATCAATTTAGAAAGAAGAACAGCTTCCAATTCTGGGTGTCTCTAATAAAAATAGTTGTTATTACAGGGATCAGTTTTTAGTTTTCATTTGCATTTGTCTGATATGCGAATATCAATTTTAAATTAATCTATTTACTACTTCACTAACCCTCTTTTACAAGAAAGCGTAGATTTTTGGAAACTACTACTACTTGATGTGATAAACTTCAATAATATTTATTCAATACCAGCACTGAAACAATAAAATGATTAGTACAATGTTCGTCTGAAGCTTATTAATTTAATAATAAATAAATTAAGAGGCTAAAGAGGTTCCTAACATTGTGATAGTTTTTTTTTTTTTTGGGGGGGGGGGGGGGGTTGACTTTCAACAACCAATGTTTCATTTCATTGTTAATGACAATGCTGCAGTTTAGGGAAGGGAGACTTACGGAGTTTAAATTTCTTCAAAATATATTTTTTTATTTTATGAGAAATTGTTAGAAAAGGATTTTTTTTTTTTTTGGTATTATTCTTAAAAGTTTTTTTTATGATATAGTATTTTTATCTGTATTCTCTAAAGTTTCTTTTTTTTTTAACGTTTTCAAAATTTTTTAAAGGTGTAATCATTGAAAATAAACCTAAAATATATTTGCCTTTAGAATTCCCAATTCCTAAGGTAGTAAAATAGCTACCACCGACAGGACTCCAGCTCAATCCCCAGTTAAACAACAGGAACCACAACAAACTAAATGCTCTGAAAGAATTAACTGGAACAAACTTTGGACAGCAGAAGTAGACTCTCAATAGTTTACAGACAATATCTCTGCCCCTTTTAAAACTACACATAACCTGCCTGGGCACCAACAATATCACAATCCAAAATCCAGAAATTAGAAACTTTTCAAAATAAAGCTTAGGATAATAACAAATAATAACATGTACTTCAAACATATAGAACAAACTTTGGACTGCCAAACACTTGTAACGCTGTCCCGTCTCCGCTCTAGGCACCATTCTTCCCTCCCTTCAGGAATAATTATATATTTGAATTTCATAATGGATCCTCACTCAACTGTCAAAGATGTTCCTCCCAAACAAATGAAGACACAAAACATCCCTTACTAGACTGCTCTGACTTAAATACTTGCTTTAACAGATATCTTTGCCTGGCCTACAGTTGTGTAAGAATATCTGGGGGTCACCCGCTTCTCATAGGAAGGGAGACGGGAGGCAAAAGTAAGAGTATATTATATATATATATATATATATATATATATATATATATATATATATATATATATATATATATATATATATATATATATATATATATTATATATATATATATATATATATATATATATATATATATAGGATGTACAAATGAAAAACGACAGTGGGCAGGCATTTATAAAATGGGCATTTGTCCAGGCATTTGCCCATTTTATAAATGCCTGCCCAAAAACTGGGCATTTATATAAAATTATCAGTAAAAGATGAATTATTGACAGCATTTAAAAAAAAACATTCAAAATATAGTTATTTCATTTTTCGCATTTGTATTTATGTATTGTATTTGTATTTTATATATCGTCATCATCGCCCACCTTCTCTACCCAAGACTGGGGGTAAAGTGCCAACATGCACCGGAAGCAGAAAAGTAGTAGAAGAATATGACGCAAGTCTAAAAGAAAGCCCAGCCTTACCGTCCCCTTTATACCTTTTAGTGAGAAACTAGTACAGTCAGAAAATCCACCTAGAGCTTCATGGGATTCGCAACAGACCCTCACAAATGCATCTCGTCAAAACATTAGAAACATTAGAAAATAAAAAACAGTAAGAAGCCATATGGGCCTCTCAAGACTGTCCCAGTCAAACCAACAGAACCAATCACCAAAACAACATGTTCATGGCAAGTCACAAAGCACCTTAGGGCTTGTCAATAACTTGCATAGTATACACAAAGTCTTAAACATGCTCATGCAAATCCACAAAGCAATCTAGGGCTTGTCAATAACTTATATTAGGTTTACACAAAGTCTACAACTAAAGAAAAAAAAATATAGCTAAAGTACCACGCAACCACACTACCAAGCTTTAATAACTTTATAGTAGCAGATGCAGTTTAACCTTAATAACTACTGTAACTAAAAACCCGCTAATTTGGCTTTACTAAAATATAGGTACTATATGACACACAAACCATCCATATACCATCCAATCCTTTCTTAAAATGTTGCACTCGAGGTCATACTCAACCAAACCTCCTGTGCATAACAATTTCCAAAATTAACAACCCTGTTGCTGAATGAATGCTTTTTTACATCAAGATGGCATGCTTTCTTCTTAATTTTCTTACTATGCTCCCTGGTCTCCTGTCCGTGGTACAAATTTATTTGTCTCTGTACTATAAATAAAATGTAAATATTTTGTAACTTGTATCATATCCCCTCTTGAGAAATTGCCTTTCTACAGAAAAAATCTAACTCCTTCAGCCTCTCCTCATAGCTCTTACCCTCAAACCCAGAAATCACCTTTGTGTCTCTACATTGCTCTCTCTCTAGCATTTCTAAGTCTTTAAATAAAGGATCCAAACTTGTGCACAATAGTCTAATACTGGCCTAACATAGCTATTATACAGTTTTTCTTATAACTTCCTTGCTCTTGTAAACATCATTACGATTTATTATGCCCAGCATCTTACTAGCTTTATTTCTTGCTCCCAAACACTGATTAGCTACTTTCAAATTGCTGCTTATAATCACACCTAAATCTTTTTCTTGGTCACAGACTCAAGCCAATCCCCATTCACATCGTGTTAAAAACTTTTTATTTGAGGAACCTAGATGAAGAAACTTAACATTAATTCATTTGCCACTTATCGCCCACTCCAAAAAGTTTATCAAATCATTTGGAATATTTATACATAAGTTCACTATTTCCCTACTAAGTTAGCACTTGGTATCATCTGCAAACCTTAGAAACCTTACATTTAAGTCCTTGATCTATAAATCATTTATATAGGTAAATGAAGGAACAATAGTTACCCCAGCACTGAACCCTGTGGGACACCACTCTTCACTATTTCCCATGATGATATTGCCATTAGTTGTACACACTGTTTTCTATTCCACAACCACTCTTTAATCCAACCATGTACCACTCCACCTATACCACAATGCAATAACTTCATCAGGCTTATGCGGGGCCACATTTTTACCCCCTCACAAAACCCCGGAATTCATTCTTATTATGAACCTTTCTTCTCGCCTCTTCCAAACTCACATTTCTCTCCTCAAGGCATTCCTTTACTGACTCAATTCCACTTTTTCTTTCGGTCTCCCAGCCGGTTGATTCCCAGCACAATCACCACCATACATCCGCTTAACCAACCGACTATCATCCATCCTTTCCACATGACCAATCCATCTCAATGTAATTTCATTTATTCTCTCATTTACCCCTTTCTTCACACCACCAACTCTCTCTAATAGTGTTCATTTCTCATTTTATTCAAATTCTCACGCCTAACACGTTCCTAAGATTGTCCATCTGAACACATTGTACTTTAGATCTATACCTCTTATTCCAGACCATAGTCTCATTAGTCATTACCATACTTTAACACAGGTAACAACATACCTCATGTAAGACCAGCGTACTCAAGACTTAGTTCCCTTTACATCACAAAAGATTGAATTGCTCCAGCCACCTTCCTGCCATTCACAACTTTTCTACTACATCCGTTCCCTTTTCATCCAAATAATTATACTATTTGTGTACAATTCAGACAACTTGTTCCAGCTGCCTCACCATCTAACATATTCACAGCGAGGACTGTCCACTCACAAACCATAACCTTACTCTTATCCTACGTTTACTTTCAAAAACCCTCCTTTTACACACCCTGACAAATCCTATACCAATCTTCTATAAAACTCTTTCAAATTTGCCACAACAAAAACCAAATTCATCGCCATATAATAGGAAGGGCACCCTCCACTTTCCTTCCATTCTCCATCATTCCTTAACACCATTCCCGGCCACCCCTCCTCTAAATCTTCATAACCCCATCCACATCAAATTGAATAACCAATGAGACATAACACATCCCTGCCTCACTTCCGCTATTAATATTAACCAATCACTTTTGACTTTCAATTTATTCTTACACACGCTTCCCTATGTCATACATACTTTTTGATTCCATTCAGGAGCCTACCAACAGCATCATATTTCCGTAGCACATGCCACAGAGCTTTCATACTAATCCTATCATACACCTGTTGCAAATCCATAAACCCAAATTACAAATTATTCTTCTTCTGTCTCATTTTCTCCATCATTGTTTCAATGTAAAGATTTGATTTACACATTCCCCTTCTACCACTTCTAAATGCACCTTGTTCTTCACCAATCAGCCCTTCAATCACCTCAACTCACTCTTTCGACCAAAATACCCAGTTGTATTTATCTTCTCTACAACACTCAATAAGCTAATTTCCCCTATAATTCCTACAGTTACCAGTATCCCCCTTACCCTTATATTAATGTGGCTGTCCTCCAATCCCTCGGAACTATACCCTCCATAAACGCTTTGTTACACAACTTCAAATCCAATCAAACACCATTCGCTCCTTTAACATTTCACCAGTAATTTCATCTATACCTGCATATTTACCTTCTTCAACTTCTCAACTTCTACCCTTTACCTTCTTCCTTACTAATTGACCTCATTCCCGAAAATACTTAATTCCTTCCTTGCACCATTAAACCAACACACATTCACTATCATCTCTTTATTAGTGCCAATGTTATGCAGATTTTCGAAGTGCTCCCTCCAAACCCCTCACATTCATTTCATCAGCTACAAAAGCCACCATCCCTATTTATTATCCTAAGCAGATTCCCCTTATTCTCATTCGTAACCTTTATATATATATATATATATATAATTATATATATATAATATATATATATATATACTAATATATATATATATATATTATATATATATATATATATTATATTATATATATTATATATTATATATATATATATATATTATATATATATATTATATATATATATATATATTATTATTAAAAGTATAAATGCCCTCTAAAATGCCCAAATTGGACAAATGCCCAGATAAATGCCCAGGGCATTTGTCCAAATCTTAAGTGCCCGGGCATTTACCCATCACTAATAATGATAATATATTACATCAGAAATAAAAGAAACATGTTTGAAACATGATCTTTTGTTGTTATTTTTATAGTATAGAAATTTGAAACAGAGTAGCCTTGCTATGATATTTATTTATTTCTAATTTTTTTTTCTATTGAAATTAAAATCACTTAAATAACCAAAAAAATAAAAAAATATATATATAAAAAAGAAAAAAATCAAAAAAAGCAAAAAATCATGATTTTTTGGAGCAAAAAATCAAGTGAAAAAATCAGTTGAAAAAATCAATTGATTTTTTTTTGTGCCATCTCGCTTGTCACTAAACAATTTTCTTAAAAAACTTAACTTAGCTTAACTTTTTCTGAACTTAGAAATTTTTTGAACTTAGAAAATTTTTCAGGGAAAAATATATATAATTCAAAAAATTAGATAAAAACCATATATATAATATAATATATATATATATATATATATATATATATATATATATATATATATATATATAATATATAATATATATATATATAGTATATATATATATATATATATATATATATATAATAATGGTAAAAGTTTACTTAACACGCACACAGAATGGTCGGATGAGGTCGGGATTGAAAAAAAATTTTCTATATAAATAGGATGTTTTTAGGGGGCGAAATGAAATTTTTTTTTACTGACCTGACCTAACCTAAGCCTAACCTAACAACCTAATTTCACCCCTAGAACAGGTGTAAAAAAAAAAAAAAAAAAAAAATTTTGCCCCTACAACAACTTTTTATGTATCATAGATAGGCACTTGTGAAATTTTTTTTTGATCCGACCTCCTGTTCCGTGTGGGCGTTTAAGTAACTATTATATTATAATATATATATCATAATATATATAATATATATATATATAATATTATATTATATATATATATATTATATATATAGTAATATATATATATATTATATATATATATATATATATATATTACAAACACTGAAAATTTACCTTAAGAGTAAGGAAGAAAGGGCAATAATCTCTCCTCATTTTTATTAGTCTCCAAAAAATCTAAAATATTCTGAAACATCATCATTATTCTTCATTTTTATAATAATACCTCCAAATCCTTGAAGTCCATTATAACAACAGCTGTTTTTTTTTTTAATGTTTGTAAACAAGTTTATAAGAATAAGAATTCATTCGCGGTCGATTGGCACGAAACAGTTCTTAAAATGCGTAAGATTTTATCTTATAAGTATTCGTAAGAAAAATGCCAAAACGAAAACGGCTTTAATAGTTTTCTAAATAAATTTTCACAGAACTGGATAGATATATGGATGGTTTGGGTTTATATAGTAGCTATATTTTACTAAGCCAAATTGGCTGGTTCTTAATTTTACTGTAAATTAACATGGTAAGTGCATGTTACTATAAAAGTTATAAAGGCTGTAAGTTTGGGCTCGCCTGAATGGCCGATAATACTTAAACATTTGGTCCTTACATATAAATGATTTTTGTATAATAATTATGTATGATTAGCCTTAGGGTGCTTTGTAGATTTGCATGAGCCATGTTTTAACTTGTGTGTATAAGTGATTGACAAGGCCTTGGGCAGTGGCGTAAATAACGCCCCCGCAAAGCCCCGCGGTGCGGGGGGCGCAGGAGCCGAGAGCGCACGGCTGGCAAGAGGGATGAGCACTTTTCGATGAACTCCATAATGAAATCTCTCTCTCATTCATATAATTATATATATATATATATATATATATATATATATATATATATATATATATATATATATATATATATATATATATATATATATATATATATATATATATATATATTTATTATGTCGCTATATATATATAATATATATATATATTAGTGATGCACCGATACCATGGTATCGGTATCGGTGGTATCGGTCGATTTTTGAGGTATCGGTATCGGGAATTTTGTGGGGATGCCAAAAAAAAAAAAAACAGGAAAAAATACGTATGTGGCGAATCCGACACAGCAACCTTCGCAACTGACACGGATGACGAGGCGGAGGGTTTCTAAGCCTCCCGTTAGTTCGTTGGTGAAGCTCCAACGTGTTACTCCCGCCACCCGCTACAGCTATCACTGGGTTCGATCTGATATGGTATCGGATTATGTTCGTTGGCTCGCGGTGACTATGCTCCCGTCTGACACCAACCCTTGACAGATTAACCTGTTCCCGCCCACTCCCGTTTTCCCGACTTTGATCCCTACGTGAGTGAAGCACCTCGGTGGATTTTTTCTACCGCCCGATTCCTCTAAAACGGACGTGGGTTTAGCCCGTTCCCGACTGTCCCTTAAGGGAGTGAAGCCCTACGTGGATTTCCCTGCCCGTCCGTTCCCGACTCCGAGTAAATGGACGTGGGTCGTCTCCGGCCCGACTTCGTTCGACCGCGCCCGTCTCCCCGGGCAAGGTAACCCTCCGGGGATATCCCCGTGACCCTAAACGTCCGGGCCGAGGCCAATGGCTCAGTGAATTCGCCCGGCCGGCTGTGCCTGTCTCCCTGGGCAAGGGCAACTCTTTTTATGGTTCTCAAGGCGGTGGAAGCCAGTTAGTTTACCGACGCAGCAAGTCGCAAGAATAAGCAATTTCCTTAATTTTTTTTTGTTGCCTTGGTTGACAAGGGCCTTTTTTCTTAAAACTATTTCAATACTAACAGGAACAACAAGAAAAAGGTCAAGACGATTTTCAATTTATAATTCATGGAGCAGTTAAATAAATTCTCCTCTAATTGGTTGCCAAAATGCGGCAACTCTCACTTAAACTCGAAACAATGTAAACAAGAAAAACAGCACGGAAGAAGATGGGAGGGCCAGCATTAACCCCGAATGTCACCCCCCAGGGCGCCTCCGATCTTCCACGTGTGGCACTTACTGCAACGTTGCCTTGCTCGGCTGATTCAATAGAAAGAGACAATGTTCTCAGTCGATCTTTAGTTGATTGCCCCAATCAAGGGGAGACGAATCTCAAGGGCTTCTTTCAAAAAACCGCGGTAAAATTTCTCTGGATAAGTTCCACCTGCAATCAACACATACACACTGATTAATATTCATTCTCTAACCTACTCTACAATAACGTGTCTCCCGATCCTATTCAACTTACTCAAAGGAGTGGATCCTCGTATGTCTTGCCTTGTCACTTGTTTACTCTGATTGAATCCTCAGTTATCGGCAATCCCTCACTTCCCTCTCACGACTTGTTTTCCTCTGTCAATTTATTACTTCCTAGACTTTATTTTTAAGAAAAGAAAGAACTCATAAATACAGTGAACACCCTAACACTAATGAAATAATAATAATAATAATAATAATATAAACAATAATAATGAAGGAAACACTCAGTTTCCTACACAACTCCCCCACAAGATAGTCCCTACTATCTTTACTATAAATGATCTAAACTAAATCCTAGCCCAAAAAAAAAAAAAAAACTTTCATTCTCCCCCGCGCCCACTCAATCTTCGTCACTCCCTCAGGAATCGGCAACGTCGCAGCAAGCCCAATAATAGTTCATAAAAAAACAAAAACAACAATCAAGGATTACAAAAAAAAAATTTTTTTCTTTTTGAAAATACAAAAATAGAAAAATGAAACAGGAAAATTTCAATATCACAGCCTCTATAGCACATTTCAATCAATATCAAAACAATCAATTAAAAAAATATAATACAATATAGGGCAATGCCTAAAACGCAGTGAAAAACAAAGGATAAACATATAACAATTAATCAAATATAAAACATCAGTCAATTCATTACGAATATAATACAACTTGACCGCGTGAACATAGTCAGATTTTAACAAAACGCTATTTCTTTTGCATAGATAATCCATTAACATGGAATGAAAGAAAAAATATCTTCGTTTGCTCTCCGAAATAATTACTAAATAGTAATATTCTTACAATACATGAAAAATCGGACAAAACAACAACAAAAAAAAAATAAATAAATAATCTCTCTCTACAAAATCGAGCATTGAACCCCATAAGGTTCACCGCCTAAATGGACAATTACAATCCCCCGACAAGGAAAAAAAAATTTATAAGATGCATCAGTTCCACAAGTTTCTCTGCTTCAATGGCCCGCTCGGTTCGAACACCACCGCTCATACATTGCCGCCACTTCCTCTCTGGAAAGGGAACAAGCGGGATCCCCCACCCGCATCATCTGCAAGAAATCATGGGGGTACTGCGGTGACCCCGCTCTTCCCAACGATGTCTCTCTCGCACCCCTGTGTCCTCTCCCACTCACTTCCAGTCTTGAAACGGCTGCCATCAACCGTACCACCCCCTCTGCGACATTTAACTGTCGGGTCACATACTCCTCACACCTAACATCATCCCCAGTAAACCCGGACCTGGTATGACCGCTTCGGTCCTGATTTGAGGTGGTCAGCCTCGCGTCACGAGGACATGATGATACACGCGAGAAAACACGCCTGCCCCTTGGTAACCCTCTCGCCACCACGAAATTCCGGTACTCATTAGTTTGTCCGGAAGAACGGACATTATACGAAACAGGAGGGCCAACCACTCCTCTCACACAACTTGGTGTCTCCCCCTGCTTCAGCTTCCCGAAATCCACCGGGACCACCGGCGGACGACACGCTCGAGGCACCTCCCTCTCCTCCTGCTCTCTCCAACGCTTCTCATCTGACATCCCAGCCGGCACAGAAAAACGTGGCTCCGCACGCTTCGGCTCGGGACCGCCAACCCTACGGGCCCTTGCTCTCCTCTCGCATTCCTGAATCTGCCGCCGGAACGCCTGCTCCGCCGATGATCTGGCAGGGGCAAGCGCGTCCGGCACCCGACCCTCCATTTTCGGGGCGTACTGTCCATGATGGAATTGGTGCAAGTACGTCCAAAACGACTGCCAATAGATTGTTGATGGCATCACCCCATCCCTTGATGTTGCTCGGGGGATAAATCCCTCTAAACGCCCCCTGATGAAATCCAGATAACCCCCTGCTGGGCCCCCACAAAGAAAAATCCTAAAATCCCCCACCTGATTCGGCAAGGGAAACCACGGCTCCGCGGAATAATAATAACGGTGCAAATTCTGAGCCGTTACGAAAGAAGAATCTCTCATATCTAAGGGGTGAAAACGGGCCTCCACGGCACCCCGCTCCTCCGGCGACAAGCCCGCCAACGTGGTCTCGGTATAGAACCGATAATAATCACATAAAAAAGGGGCAACCCAGAAAACCCTAACTGCCGGAAACTTCCTCCTCCAGTGCTCATCGATCGACGCGGCCACCTCGAGCCATCGCGCCGGCGTCAAATCAGTATTTGGAAGGATCACTTCCACTCGCCTTCCTCCCGAGATCCTCACCTTTTGCGAGCATCGCAAGACACCATCGAGAGCAAACACTATAATGTGCTGGGCTCCCGTCAAATCCGCGGTGAGGAGGCTGTCGAATAACTCGACCATTCCCTCCGCCGGGACCGCCGAACCTCCAATAAATCTGAAAGGGCAATCACACGTGGTCTTCTTTGCCTCCTCCATACACGCTGCAGCCATGAAATCGCCGATGACGAAGGACATACCTGGAAAAGACACTACAAGGTTAATACTGGCCATAGTAACTAAATTTAAAAACAAGAACATGAAATATTATTAAATTTGGGCAGTTAAAGTGATGAAAAAATGAAAATGCTTAAAGCCACAATCCAAACAGTGATGAGCGTTAACTCCTTCTACATCATAAAAAAAAATGTATTAACGACTGTAGCTTGATGATCACGTAAGAAGACACATCAGCCCAATAAAACAAGAATGTAAGCATGTATAGCAATCCAAAAATACCAGAAGATGAACTGGCCGTAGTTACTCGCTAAATAAATAAAACCCATGATTAAGAAACAGGACAATGACTCACACCATAACTCGCCACCCGGAAACCACCGCCAGAAAGTTCCATCATTCAGCTCGACTCCAGACTCCAACGACTCCGATTTTCCCGACTCCGATGTCACGACTCCAATAGTTGACCCCGATAATCCCGACTCTCCCGATTCCGATAACACAACTTCGGTTCCCCCGACTCCGATTGTTGACTCCAAATTTCCCGACTCCGATGTCACGATTCCGTTATTCGCGACTTCAATCTGTGGCTCCAGAGCTCCCGACTCCCACTCCTCCACCTCCGTGCCCCATGCCATGACTTTAATCATCATGACTTCAATCCCTGGCTCCGAAACTTCGGGCTCTCCCGATTCTACCCCTCCCCAATCAGACTCGAAACGCTGCACGATTCCCGGAACTACCGACTCTGGCAGCACCCAAGATGGATCCCAATCATCATCATCCATACCCTTGTGCCCCGATAAACCCTGAACTGTCATCACCTCCTCAACATGATCAACATTCAGACCTGAATGAGCCTCGCTAGACTCCCCACTGACATCATCCAAACTACCCGAAACGTGACTGCCCTGAACCTCTTCGCTAGAACTATTTAATACCTCATTCGGAACACGAAAACCGCCCTGTGAAACAACACAAACGTCACTTTGCGAGACTATGGAAAGCTTACTCGTTCCCGATCCAGGGGAAAATTCCGCTGAACTTCCTCCTCATTCACGCTCGTACATTTACTCTGAATTCCAAAGTTAACTGTTATACCACCCCCAAGCCACGGGTGGTTCTCACTCAACTTAAATGAACCTTCTCCCTCTGACAACAACTGTTTAGTACCCTCCTCCCGATGGTTCAATTCCCGATCATCCAACCACGCATTCAACTCCGGTTCCCTTAATGTTCATTCAACTCCGGTCCCCTTAATGTTAATCCCTTCACAGCCCCTTCGGGAGCTCCACACTCGGTCTGATTTTGAGCAGCACCGTAACACCTGACCCAATCAGACACTCCAACCCTTTGTTCGACGTTATCTGGGACCCGAGAATCACCCTCAGCAACACTAGAATTTTCAAAAATTCTTGGCTCAGTCACACACTCTTCCACACTTTCCCTTTCCCTTCCCTTACCCTTCCCTCTTTCGGAACAACACTACAGACGTTCCTGTTAGTAGTCACCTCCCTCGGCGGTTGCCTCACTTCTTGCGAAGCCCGCTGATTTGCCTCTAAAGCCACTCTAATTCCCCTTGATGAAGGTGGCTCCCTGCAAGAACGTTCCCCCCCCCTCACTCCGCGGCAATGCACGGTTCAATTCGCGCCGTTCCGGGCAACGATTAACCCAATGGCCAAAAGAGCCACACAACAAACATGCTCCTAACCACCACCTACACTCTGCTCTCACATGCCCCATTGTACCACAATAAAAACACGTCATTCTTCTAGAAGAAAAAGAACCCCTATTCGTCCTCTGACTACTCCCAAATGAACCCCACGACCCCATTCTTGCCCTCTCACGCACACTCTGACCGCCACTCCCGCTTGCACTCTTCCATTCACTAGCACTACTACGTCTCCGACCATCCCCTTGACCCCTCTGCATAATCCCCGTTGCTGTCCCGGCTTGTATCGGCTCCTCCGACTGTCCCCCATTCTGATACTCACCCCTATACATACTCCCAGGTTTCACAACTTGGGTCACATTTCCCCCACAACACTCCGCTTTCAAGCTTTTCACCACTTCACCCTGTTCAGATAACGACTCGGCCATCTGGGCCAGTGAACGCTCAATATGCGACAGTCTCTCTTCCCGCTTGTTTTCAACCAACACTCGCGCCATCTTCACACTCTCATCCCCCAAAATTACCTGAATTCCCACTTCCCTTTGTTCAATTTCGCGAGGCGGAGCCGTCAACTCCAATTCCCTCCATGGCTTCTCCACCTGCGTAGCCATTTCGCTCAGTTCGATCTCGTCCGGATCATCATCTGAATCCGTCACTTGAGTGCTCGCGTCCGCTCGTTCAACCATCTCCCTAACTTCCTCCCTGGTTAAAGTCTGGACACTGATATCCCTTTGGTTAGTCCAGTCCAAACCATCATTCAGGTCCACCACTTGGGTACTTGCATCCCTCTGCTCAATCGTCCTCCACTTCTCCTTCATGGTCGACACTTGAACACTCGCATCCCTCTGCTCAACATGCTGGATCATAATGTTCGACACCGAAGTCTGCTGCCTAAGTGCCGTCTGGACGGCTTCAGCCCGTTCCCTCCCCTCAAATGCTCCGGCCCTTCTTCGGTCGAGTTCCCGCTCTATCCGCATGCCAACCTCGACAAAATCCTCACCTATCCTAACCAAATGGCTGAACTCAAACTCACCCTTATCCAGCTTAGCCCAAATCCCTTCCATCACTTCCTTAACGACACCCCATGATTCCGAAGAAGGCATCCCAGGACGCAACCACGAGTCCCCCCAAAAAGGGTGAGGTACAGTACTCCTCCACTGCACGCTAAAAGGCTTACCGATCCCGCGAGAGCCACCCAACGCGACCTGCGCCATCGAACAACAATCCCGCTGGGGATGCCAGAAAAATTACTATGTGGCGAATCCGACACAGCAACCTTCGCAACTGACACGGATGACGGGGCGGAGGGTTTCTAAGCCTCCCGTTAGTTCGTTGGTGAAGCTCCAACGTGTTACTCCCGCCACCCGCTACAGCTAACACTGGGTTCGATCTGATATGGTATCGGATTATGTTCGTTGGCTCGCGGTGACTATGCTCCCGTTTGACACCAACCCTTGACAGATTAACCTGTTCCCGCCCACTCCCGCTTTCCCGACTTTGATCCCTACGTGAGTGAAGCACCTCGGTGGATTTTTTCTACCGCCCGATTCCTCTAAAACGGACGTGGGTTTAGCCCGTTCCCGACTTTCCCTTAAGGGAGTGAAGCCCCACGTGGATTTCCCTGCCCGTCCGTTTCCGACTCCGAGTAAATGGACGTGGGTCGTCTCCGGCCCGACTTCGTGCGACCGCGCCCGTCTCCCCGGGCAAGGTAACCTTCCGGAGATATCCCCGTGACCCTAAACGTCCGGGCCGGGGCCAATGGCTCAGTGAATTCACCCGGCCGGCCGCGCCTGTCTCCCTGGGCAAGGGCAACTCTTTTGATGGTTCTCAAGGCGGTGGAAGCCAGTTAGTTTGCCGAACAGCAGCAAGTCGCAAGAATAAGCAATTTCCTTAATTTTTTTTTTGTTGCCTTGGTTGACAAGGGCCTTTCTTCTTAAAACTATTTCAATACTAACAGGAACAACAAGAAAAAGGTCAAGACGATTTTCAATTTATAATTCATGGAGCAGTTAAATAAATTCTCCTCTAATTGGTTGCCAAAATGCGGCAACTCTCACTTAAACTCGAAACAATGTAAACAAGAAAAACAGCACGGAAGAAGATGGGAGGGCCAGCATTAACCCCGAATGTCACCCCCCAGGGCGCCTCCGATCTTCCACGTGTGGCACTTACTGCAACGTTGCCTTGCTCGGCTGATTTAATAGAAAGAGACAATGTTCTCAGTCGATCTCTAGTTGATTGCCCCAATCAAGGGGAGACGAATTTCAAGGGCTTCCGAAAAACCGCGGTAAAATTTCTCCGGATAAGTTCCACCTGCAATCAAACACATACACACTGATTAATATTCATTCTCTAACCTACTCTACAATAACGCGTTTCCCGATCCTATTCAACTTACTCAAAGGAGTGGATCCTCGTATGTCTTGCCTTGTCACTTGTTTACTCTGATTGAATCCTCAGTTATCGGCAATCCCTCACTTCCCTCTCACGACTTGTTTTCCTTTGTCAATTTATTACTCCCTAGACTTTATTTTTAGGAAAAGAAAGAACTCATAAATACAGTGAACACCCTAACACTAATGAAATAATAGTAATAATAATAAGT
>JABUQX010083177.1:7500-15000 GCA_015478945.1 Trachelipus rathkii | reverse complement strand
GCATGGTGGTACCAAGGAAGATTTGCTAGACGAAAGGAATAGGGAAAGGATGGTAAAAAGGCTTCATATGCAGTTTGGGCATCCTGGTAAGGAAAGGTTGTGGGTTCTAATGAGGAACGCTTATAAGGATGAAATAAAGGGGGAGGATTGGAGATTAATTAGGAGCTGTTTGGATAAAATAAGTGAAGAATGTGATACCTGTAGGAGGTACAAAAGGACTCCGAGTAGGCCAGTGGTAGGATTACCTTTGGCCAGTAGATTTAATGAGGTTGTGGCTATGGATTTGGGGGAGTTGGAGGGTCATCGTTTCTTGGTTATGATAGATATGAGCACAAGGTTTTGCCAGGCTTGTTGGGTGAAGAGCAAGGAGCCGAAAGAAATAGTGGAAAAAGTGTTGGATAAATGGATAAGTGTATTTGGTGCCCCGGATAGAGTTTTGAGTGATAATGGTCTGGAATTTCAAAATGAGGAAATGAAAGTGTTGTGTGAAAGGTTTGGAATGATTCAGTGGGCAACTGCGGCAGAAAGTCCGTGGAGCAATGGTCAGTGTGAAAAAATGGTGGGTTTGTTGAAAGATTCTATGAGGAAGATGAGGGACGATGGTCAAGGGAGGAAGAATAGTCTTTCTTGGTCAGTATCGGCAAAAAATAGCTTACTTGACCGGAATGGTTATTCACCAAATCAATTGGTCTTTGGTAGGGGTGTTAGGATGCCAAATAATACATCTGAGGAAGATAGGAATATTGGTGTGTTAGGAAATGAGTCAGAAATGATAAAGGAACAACTAGAAGGGCTAGCAAAAGCCAGGATGATCCATATACAACAAGAAGCAGAAGAGAAGATAAAAAGAGCTATGAAGGGTCAGTTACGGGATCATAAATTGGAGCTGGCTGAACCGGGGGAAGAGGTTTATTATAAGAGGGAGATAGATAAGCAATGGAGGGGACCAGCTAAGGTGATTGGCCGGGATGGTAAGACGGTTGTAGTAAAACACGGAGGGACTTTAAGGGATGTAGCACGGATACATATAACTAGGTTAGAAGGGGTCCCAAAAATGATCAACAAGGACAACAAGGAAGAAGATACAGATGAGATAGAGATGGTTGGGAATAAGGAAGGAAGTTTTGAGGAGAACATTGAGGACGATGATGAACCCTATGCGTTACGAGGAACTGAGAATAGGAAGAGGGCTGAAGATGAGAAGGATGATAGCTCAGTTGATGAAGACGAAGAAAAGGATGAAGATAAAGACAATTGTGAGGATGGCATACCTAAAATTGTAATCGGAAAAAGGTATAAGTGTACAGAGAGAAATAGTGAAGAAAGCATTGATGTAAAAGTGCTTAGCAGAGCAGGAAAGGCAAATAGCAAAAAATGGAGTGACAGCTATAATGTACAGAATATGGCTAGTGGGGAGATGAAATGGATAGATTTAAGAGATTATAAAGATATTGAAATCATAGACGATGAGGCTGAGGTGTGGTTTGGTAATCGGGATGATGAAACAACTTTGAATGCAAAGTTAAAGGAAATAGACAATTGGAAAGCAAATGATGTCTTTCAGAGAGTAAAGGAAAAAGGGCAGAAATTGATATCTTTAAGATGGGTGGTTACCGAAAAGTTAAAAAATAACGAAGTAATATGTAAAGCTCGTTTAGTAGCAAGAGGTTTTGAGGAGGAAGGAGATGGACTAGTGACTGAGGCACCAACTTGTTCAGGAGAGGTATTGCGGTTTTGTTTAAGCGTTATGAAAAGGAAAGGTTGGATGTGTAGCTCAATAGATATCAAATCTGCTTACCTACAAGGGGATAAGATTAAGAGGAAGGTTTTTGTAATTCCACCTAAAGAGGCAAAGGAAAAGGGTATTGTTTGGGAACTGAAAAAAACTGTATATGGGCTTAAGGACGCAGCCAGGGTATGGTACGATAAGGTAGTGTCGTTGATTAAGGAATTGGGAGGACAGAAAAGTAAACTGGAGTCAACTTTGTTTTTCTGGAAGAAAGAGGGGTGTTTAATGGGTATCATGTGCACCCACGTAGATGATTTCTGTTTTGGAGGTACACCTGAGTTTATCAGAGAGGTAATAGAAAAAATGAAAGATCAACTTGAAATAGGTTCAGAGGAAGAAGAAGGTTTTAAATACATAGGAGTAAACATAAAGGATAAGGAGGATGGAATCTGGTTGGAACAGGAAAAGTATCTAGAGGGGATAAGGATACCTGAAAAAGGAGAATTTTTTGGCAATAGGGATATGAACGAAAAGGAATTAACGTTATACAGGTCCTTAGTAGGACAAATCAATTGGTTAAGCGGCCAGACAAGACCCGATTTATCGTATGCTGTGAGTGAGAGAAGTAGATTCTTTAAGGGAGGGAAAGTAGAAGAAATGAGAAAATTAATTAATATATTGAAGAGGGGAAAAGCTGTGAGTATGGGGATATGGCTGAGTAAACTAAAAGATAATGTGGAAATTGAGGTGTATACTGATGCATCTCATGGGAATGAGGAAAGGGTGAATCCACAGGTAGGGTACATAGTGTGTTTAAAGGATAAACAGGGGAATAGGTGTCCTATTGTTTGGAAGTCAAAATGCATAAAGAGAGTTGCCAGGTCCACTATAGAGGCAGAGGCAATCGGGTTTATAGAAGGGGTGGAAGCTGGTATGTTTGCAGAAGAATGTTGGAGAGAAGTGATTGGGGGTAATAGATTGCCAGTGAGAGTGTATACTGATAGCAAGACTCTTAAAAATGCAGTGTATTCAGAAACTAAGGTGTTGAGTAAGGGTTTAAGAATAGATGTAGCATGGATCAGATGGATGTTAGAGGAGAAAAAGATAACTGAAGTGAAATGGGTGGATACTAAGAATCAATTGGCTGATGTGTTTACAAAGAACAGAGTGGATGTGAAAGGTATAAAAGGCTATGTGGAAGGAAATAGTGGTTTGTGAGAGAAAGAGGTGAAGAAGAGAGAGAGAGAGAGAAAGGTATGAATGATTGTTTTTTTTGTGTATTTTGTTAGATTGAGGTCTTAGAAGAAGAAGGAAAAGAAGAAGAAGATGGTTCAACGTTGTTCTTGGGGTTTTGTTTTAAGTTATGTTTTTTTTTTTTCTTTTTTGTTATGTGTTTACTTAATTTAGTTTTATGTGTTTCAGTGTTTAATGAACTATTAAAAGACTTATGTGATATATGAACATTAACATATCATTCATTAATGAAATGAACTAAAGGAAAAAGGAAAGGATAAATAAGGAGGCAATATATTTTATTAAGGATTTATTAAGGAAACACTCTTGCCTTCAGGGCTGTTTAATAAGGCAAAGGAGGAAAGGAACCATTAACAGGATAGGTCACAATTACATTACCACAATAAGGAAGATAGTATCGATATCTTGCAAAGAGAAAGCATTGCTTTATTTTTTCTATTATTCTATTATTCAATCTCATGGGATTGATTCTAAGGGGGGAAATAAGGTTACATTGCGGTTTCAAAGAATACGCTGTGCACAGGGGGTTCGAGGGAACTTATATGTAATTTTTTCTGTTTGTTCTTTGGAGGCATTCTATATATATATATTTATATATATATTTATGCACTACTATTTCTACTATTTAAATAACATTTAAATAATCAACAATCAAGTATTAATTCTTTTATTTTCTGTTTTCTCAACATATATACATATCAATAATATCTCTCCTGAGTCTGTGTAGTGTGTCGGAAGGACCCATAAAGAAGAGGACTTCAAACCAGTTCCTTAAAGTAAGGATAATTTTGTATCACTTTATTTTCATATATATATATATATATATATATATATATATATATATATATATATTTGTTTTAAACAGAATTAATAAATATATATATATATATATATATATATATATATATATATATATATATATATATTATAATAGCTTCAATAGTGAAAAGTCGAATAACAATATTCGGCAAAAAGCCGAATACTGAATATTCGGCCGAATAATCACTTCGCTTTTCGGCCGAATAGTTAATCAAAGTTCGGTCATCCATTTAGGGAAAATAAAGAAAACTTACACCTGGTCAACAAAAAAGGTGAAATTTTTCTTGAATGGATTTTTGTAGCAGATATATAGTAACTGGAGGTGCTTCTGATTCCATATATGTATTCTCAGATTTGTTGTATTACATCCCAAGTGGGCCAGTGGATCCCTATTTTTGCAGATATTCCTGGGAATGCGATACCCAGCTGTGCACACTACGAGGCTGTAGACGTTACCTTCCGTGATATATTCAGTAGCAGCAAGTTTACTGCGGCCGATATTCGGGAAGCATGTGGTAACTTTAGCACGTCTACATGTATGGATGTCAATGACCTGGACATGTCTTTGATCAATCCATCTGAAATACAGCCGGATGGTCCGTCATTGTTCACCCAGGGTTAACTGAACGATCTTGTATGAGAGTTTTATTTTGCCGGTTGTCCTGAGCTGTTGGCTTCAAGGTTCATGAAAATGACTACTGACCATGGCACAAGAGTAACATTTTATCGTGAACAGAGAAGCAGAGCTGCGGAGGCTCTTCCAGTCAGATGGCAACCTGTGTATTGCAGTGAAGTTGCATGGGCCTACTACTGCTAAGGACTCCCAGCACACGCACATGCAGGTGAGGGCCACTGCCATTATCATCTCCAAGAGCAGTTTAGTGTGTGTTGTTACACACCGGCAACAGGTATGCTTCGGTTCCAGTAGGGTACTGGGTAGGATGAGAGAGAGGAGTATGCAAAATCTAGACAGTTTGGAGAGGCTACACTATCAGGTACATGGTGGTAAATATGCGTCGACCTCAAATGGTAAACATTTTGCTCGGTCAGCAAGCAGGTTTCATCAAATATCCCTGCTTCCTGTGCTATTGGGACAGCCGGGTGGCAAAGGATCACTGGATCAAAAGAGAATGGCCACCGAGGGAAACCTTGACGCCAGGTGACAGGAACATCGTACGTGAACCACTTGTACAGAGAGAAAACATCATCTTACCTCCACTACAAATAAAACTTGGTTTGATGAAACAATTTGTGAAGGCCCTGAACCATGATGGTGAATGCTTCCGCTATATGCTCAACGCTTCCTGGTCTGAGTGACGAGAAGTAAAAAGCGGGGATATTTGATGGCCCACAAATACGGACACTCCGTGATGCTGCCTTTGCTGCAACAATGACTGTGTTAGAGGCCAGAGCCGTGGAATGCTTTTCAGATGTAGCACACATAATTCTTCTTGGGGAACAGGAAGTGCAGAGAACCACTACCACAGGCAGGAACTGTTGACAGTTCATTCTCATGGATGGGGAATGATATAAAGTTGCACTACCACATTCTCACCCAAGAAAAATTCGGATAACCTAGGCGATAAGTATAGTAGGTGAACGCTTCCATCAAGATCTGAAGTTCATGGAAACGTTACCAGGGCAAGTGTGATATCAATATGATGGCCGACTCTCTTGTTGGAGCTTGATGAGGGATATTCCAGACGCCAAGCGGCCAGGACTGCCCATGAAGAGAGAAAAGTTAATACCATCAGAAGTATAAGTTTACATTAAATTAAACTCATTCCCCTTCTATTACATCTCATTGTTGTCGCATACTTTTTATTCATAAAGCTGTATTATGTTTAACATATATCTATCAAAGATATGTATCATATCATTGCGATTTGTCTCCTTCCTCACTACAGTATGCAAGAGCATATATATTATAGTATATATATATATATATATATATATATATATATATATATATATATATATATATATATATATATATATATATATAAAGTTATATGTATATATATATATATATATATATATATATAGTATATATATAAAGTATATATAAAGATACATATATATAAGGGTATATTATTAGAATGTCAAATTCCTGCCGGAATTCCGGCCGGAATTTGATTCATTTTTTCCTCGTTCCGTTCGCCGGATTTGAAAAATTCCGGCCGAACCGAATCGCCACCTACTTCTGAGAAAAATTACGGAAGGGATTTATTTTACATAACCCATAACCCATCTTTTTAACAAAAAAAAATAATAGTACTTGTGTGCAGTTAATTCACAGTGATTACATATCTGCTGTGCAAAACTGTTCACCAGTATTGGGCAATATTTTTAAATGACGTTTTTCCTCATATATTTCCTGCTTCTGAAAATGAAAATAATTTCTCGCTGAATATATGCAGAGACTGGAGAGTAATTTGTGGGCTTAGTACTGTTATGTTTGTAAATTTAGCTTTGGTCACTTTCCCCTACCAATTAAGTAATTTTTCTTTTCCCAGATTAGAAATTGATTTCTGTGGGTAAAAAAAATTTCAATTTCTTTTTAAGAATTTCACCTTGAAGAGCCAATCTTTTTCTTTTTTTCCTTTACACACACGAACTGACTCGCTGTCACTTTCACTTTCTTCAAACTTATAAAAACTAAGCAACTTTGAATTTCTTTTCATAATGCTCCTGATGATTTTGGTACTTGGCAAATCTAAGTTCATTGTAGATAATGCTCGTGTCTGAAAATGGATGGATGACTCATCGCCTGAACTCCTTCTGTACTGCTACTACTATTATCACTTCCTACCTTCAATTTTGTATATTTCTTCAAGCATCCATTTTCTTACTCAATTCTCTTATTTCATTAGAAAATAAAGTCAGTTTGCATCTTGGGTCTCTACAGTACTTAAAACAATTATCTTCTTTTGATATATCTTTCCCTTCCTTTTTATTCATAAATCTAAACTCTAATGCCTCCTTCAGCTCTTTCTTTTAAAGTTTGAACTCTGTTGTCATCCTCAGAGTTTGAGAGATATGCTGAAGAGCTCAAATATGGAGAATAATTGATGATATAATTGATTTTGCCTTATAGTTTCCGTAACCATGAGAAATGGTTGTAAAACTCTTAGAATTTTCAAGTATTTGCCATTTATTAGCAGTCAAAGCTTAAATGATTGATTGTTCTATAATATAAACTTGCAGAGGTTTTTTCAAACATTCAATTCTTTTTAGAATCAAATATGTGCTATTCCACCTTTAGCCAACATCTTGAATTGGTACAAGGGTTTTTTTGTAAGATGTTGATCCAAGCCCTTCGTGCTCCTTTAAGTTCATTTATGAATAAATGATTGAAATGTGTACAAAATATTCCTACATTTCTTTATTATATCACACTGTTCTTTGAGAAATAAGGCAGTATTTAATAACAGAAATTGAAGTTTATGAACAAAACAAGAAAACTTGTGTATCCTGCAAAATTAGTTCCAAGCTTCATGTTATATGCTGCATCTCTCGGGCTGTGCTGACTCCAAATGATTTTGTTAGAGGATTCCCAATTATTCACTCATACTTCAAAACTCATAGTGAGATTTTCACCCAGAATGAAAACTTAGGAAATACTTGCAATGGAGTACAAGTCCATTTAAACTCGCTGGTGGGCCAGAGTGCAGTTAAGAAGAAATAAAAGACTCCGC
>JABUQX010083177.1:0-2500 GCA_015478945.1 Trachelipus rathkii | reverse complement strand
ATCTGATCATTGTTGCTAATTCTCCAACTGAAAAGGCTGATCTTCTCCTCGGCCCCTCGCTCAACTATATTCTCTATGTCTCAATACTAGCACTTTCTCCTCCCTCAGTGTTGGAAGCTCACATGTCCAACTCCCATTACGAAAAAAAGGAAGCCTCTGATCCTTCTAACTACTCCCTGTAGCTCTCACTTGTATTCTATCTAAGATCTTTAAAACCCTTCTCAATCTCACTTAGATCATCTGAAATCTCATTCACTTACGGCTTTCGGCGCTCGGGGTCTACTGGCGATATACATTCCTATCTAACCGATTTATGGTTTTTCGCTTTTAGGAACTACAGGGAGATTTGTGGTGTTTCTCGCTGACATATCCAAAGCATTTGACCAAGTATGGCACGCGTGCGCCACTGCTCTCCAAGCTCCCCTCCTCTTGGGTTTCCTCCTTCTTTGCTTACTTATGTCTAGCTTTTCAAATCGCTCAATATCGGCTGTTGGTGATGGGGCGACTCTTCTTCTTCTGGGTCAAAAGTGGTGCTCCTTCAGGGTTCTGTCTTCACCTCCTAGTAATTTATTCCTACTTTTCATTACTGACTTCTCTCACCTGCACCTCTAACTCTATCCACTCGTATTCGGATGACTGACTTGACCCTTCATTCTTTAACTCATATCAATTCTACCCCCACTTTTACTTCTGGAATTACCTCTCGTCTTAATCTTTTCCGATTTTTTTTATCCTCGCTGATGGATAGAAATAACTTTTGTGAAATTCAATTCTTTTTAAAACCCAACTTTTTACAAATCTCCTTCTCCAAAAATACCTCTAACATTCCTGGGTCTCTTCGACGGTTCTGTCGCCTCCTCCTATTGAAAATATAAACATCCTTGGCTTTAACATAAACAAAAATATATGTCTTGAAAACCTCACATCACAACGGGTGCGGGCTGCCTCAAAGAACTGGAAGTTCTGTTTAGACTGTGAGACTCTCCTCCTTTTCTCAGTTGCTCCCATGCCAGCAGTCTCATCCGCCTCCATGTATGAAGTACTGCTCTCTTATCTGGGATGGGGGGGTTCAGGTTTCACCCGGCTTTTGGACAGGGTCGAAGTCAACGGCAAAAGGCTTATAAACTGCTCCCATACTTTCCAGTTCACTTGACCTCTTTATCTTTGCGAGGCGATGTTGCTGCTCTCTATCCCATAGGTACCACAGCGGCAAAGTGCTCGACGGAACTTATCACTCGCGTACCACCACCTTTACGACGCCTTCGTAGCACAATAGGTGCTGTATCTGCGCACGAATATAGTGTTGACATTGGTAACTCCAGGCTAGTTTGCTGTGGTGCTTCCTTCTTTCCCACCACCTCTGTTTTGTGGAATTCTCTCCCATCTTATGTATTCCCTACTGAATTTAATCTCCTCAATTTAAAGCCTGCGCCTGTGCTCATATGCGTAATTTGCGCTAGAGGTGATTTTGAGAGTACTACACCCCCTCCTTGAATAGGGCTCTGCCCGTGAGTGGTGGTGACAACTGTAAAAAAAAAAAAAATCCTTGGGTTGGGCAGATATGTGGCAAATGAACTGAAACTCCTAATCCCCCCAACCCATCCAAAACATCATTCAGATTATCCTAGAAAAATCGTAATTTTTCAACATTACCCCTTGTGATGGAACATATGCTCTGAACCACAATAAATTTTGACCTTTTCAAACTTAAATTTAACCTTTAGACTTCTCTAATACTCACACACACAAAAATCTACCATAGCTCTTCCTAACACAACTCACTCATCAGAATTGCAAATCCTTCTATCCCCCTCTCATTCCTTTCCACAGCAGCACAAACACATTTCACACCACACCACTCATTTTCACCGTTTCCTTTCATCTTTGTTTCAGTCACAGCGAGCAAATCAAATTTGCCTTTTCTAAATACATCCATCACCTCTCTCCTCATCTCCTCAACATTTATTCCTCTGACATTTTATATACAGATACGATTCATACATTTTCGCCGAAGGATAGAAGGGCGCTTACTGCGATCACGACCTTCTCCGAGGCATGCATTAGCATTCCTGGCAAAAGATAAGTGGTAGTAGGCAGCCAACCTAACTACCACCGTCCCTTAGTCGCTCTACGACACGCAGGACACAACATGGCAATTTTTTCTCCCTCCACGTACGGACAAGTATAGGGATGTCTGTAAGATGTTGTCTAGAAGAGGGGGTGTGGATATAACTTTGTGTATATGATTAAGATGTTGTCTGAAGGATGAGTGTGGATAAGGAACGTGCATAACAGAAAGACGAATCCATAAGGCACTGGAATGCTCAAGGTACATACCATAAGTTAAAATAGGTATATATATATATATATATATATATATATATATATAGAAAGATATATATGTATATATATATATATATATATATATAGTATATATATATATGTTATATGTATATATATATATATATATATGTATATATATATATATATATATATATAT
>JABUQX010083176.1:25000-27684 GCA_015478945.1 Trachelipus rathkii | reverse complement strand
TGTGTGAGAGAGAGAGAGAGAGAGAGAGAGAGGAGAGGGAGAGAGTGAGATGTCACGAGAAGAAAGAGAAGAAATTACCAATGACAGTATATTTGCTTCAAAGATCAAAGAAAGATGCTGAGAAATAAATATCAATTCAAATAATGTAAGTAATACTCCAAATTACATTTTCCTTAAAAGGAGAGGACATAAATTTATTCGACACTTTTCTTTATTTTGTCCATTTCTTGCATAATAATAAGAAGAGTACTAAGATTTTTAAACAGTAGTTATTAAATATTCACCAGGCAGAGGCAGTACCTCGTCACATATTCCGCTTTAGGGGGAGAGAGAGAAGAGGAGAGAGAGAGAGAGAGAGAGAGAGAGAAGCAGAAGAGAGAAGAGAGAGAGAAGAGAGTAGAGAGAGAGAGAGAGAGGAGAGAGAGAGAATGATAAGAGAGAGAGAGGAAGGGAAGAGTGAGAATGAGGAGAGAGAGAGAGAGAAGAGAGAGAGTGAGAGGAAGAGGAAGAGGAGAGAGAGAGAGAGAGAAGAGAGAGAGAGAGAGGAGCGAGAGAGAGAGACGAGAGAGGAGAGAAAGATAAAGAGAGAAAGAACGGAAGAGAGAGAGATAGATGATTGAGAGAGACGGAGAGAGCACGAGAGAAGGGAGAGACGGAGAGGAGAGAGAGAGAAGAGGATAGGAGAGAGAGAGAGAGGAGAGCAGAGAGAGAGAGGAGACGTAAGAGAGAGAGAGTAAGTGAGAGAGAGAGAGGAGAGAGGAGAGAGGAGAGAAGAGAGAGGACGAGAGAGAGAGAGAGAGAAAGAGAGAGGAGGAGAGAGAGAGGAGAGAGAGACGAAGAGAGAGAGAGAGAGATGAGAGAAAGAGGAGAGAGAGAAGAGAGAGAGAGAGAGGATGGAGAGAGAGAGAAGAGAGAACAGAGAGAGAGTGAGAGAGAGAAGAGGAGAGAGAGGGAGAGAGAGAGAGAGAGAGAGAGGAGAGGAGAGGAGAGAGGAGGAGAGAGAGAGAGAGAGAGAGAGAGAGAGAGGAGAGAGAGAGAGAGAAGAGAGAGAGAGAGAGAGAGAGAGAGAGAGAGAGAGAGAGAGAGAGAGAGAGAGAATCTAGAACATTATGTTTTTAGCTTTCCAGAAAGAAAGCAGCACATTTATACTATATCTTCCTTTTCATATTACATTATATTTTACTTACGCAAAGAGAGAGAGAGAGAATCTATATGACCAAATAATATGCTTCAATAAAACGAAGAAGTACCTACAATATTATTTAAACCCTTCGAAAGAGCGCCTATAATAATATTATGACTTCCTTTATGCTTAAAAATTTGTACGGGCCTTTTTTTCCTTTCATTTCTTTCTTTTTTTTAGTATTCAAAATATTCCTTTTTCTTACTTTTTATGATGGAAAGAAATGTATTGAGCTAAATAAAAAAAATTGAACTATCGTATATATATATATATATATATATATAATAATATAATAATATAAATATTATGCTAAAGTATATATATATATATATATATATATATATATATATATTATATATATATATATATATATATATATATATATATATATATATAAGAACATAAATAAAAGAAATATTATGCTAAGGAAGATATTTTACTTGATTGGAAAGAGTTTTAAAACTGGCCATAATTTAGATTTTGTCATCAGTCGCATTCATGAATTAAGTCGCCCAATTTTTTTAAAATAGTTTCGTTGAGAAGGAGCGTCTCCAATATTTTATTGCATTAAATCAAAGGAAAGGTTGCTACACAATCAAAGTAAGTGAATTGAGCCATTTTCTGAGTTTTATTACGAATATAAGGAATAAAAATTCCGATCCTTTTGGGGAGGCGATCCGCGGGATAGAGGGGAATGTGGGGGGGAAAACTCTTTACGGACTTTTGGAAGACGATAGAGAGACAAACGGGGTCGTAGGGGGCGGAGGGCAGAAGGGGGAACGGTATCGTGGCGCCACTTTCGTCATTTTTGTCTCGAGCTGACGTTCGGAGATGGGCCCGATCATCATTTTTTTTTTTTTTTTTTTTGGAGAGCAACCCCCCAAACTCCCGTATCTCTTCCATCTCTCCCTATTTCGATACCAAAATAAAGAAAACGGGAGAACCAAAATGAGGAAAAAAAAAAAAAACAAAAAAAAAAAAAATCTATAAAAAAAACAGATGCAGAAAAAGAAAATAAAAAAAAACGTATAAAATGGAGAAAATGAGAAAATAAAAGAATAAATTCATATAAAATAAAAACTTTTAAATAGAAAAGATGAATAAATGAATAAAAATAATTTTCACAATTTTATTATTTAAAAAAATATATGAGAATTTTATTCGAAAAGCAAACAAGCAAAACATCCTTACAAAAATATTTATAATAAAAATATAACAATTTAATGAGGTAGAACTCTGTCCCATTGATCCTAGAGATATACATAATATATATACTAGTTATATTATAAGATTATATACTATATTATATTATATATAATAATTATATATATATACTATATAGAATACCTTATACTATAATGATTATTCAACGAACTTATATATATAAATATAATATTAAGATATATATATATATAATATAGATGATTATATATATATATATTATATATATTAATATATATATATATATATTATTAATATATATCAATATATATATATATAT
>JABUQX010083175.1:0-10000 GCA_015478945.1 Trachelipus rathkii | reverse complement strand
GAGTGCAATTGAAGAAATCTAGTTGAAGTAATGAATGTAGCTGAAGTAATGAATGCAATTGAACTGATGCATGCAATTCAAGTAATGCATTTAAAGTGATTCATGTAATGTATGTATATAATTCAAGTAATGAATGTTGTAATGAATCTAATGAATTTCTTTTAATGTGTATAGCGGAGAATGTAATGAATGTTGAAATTACTCCACGTGTTTGAGAGTGGTGGAATATGTGGATTTTCAATATACTCAAATTTCCCGAGTTTACTTGCCTTTAATTTTTTCCAGAGCATTATAAATAAAAAATTAATATAAATATAATAATAATAATAATAATAATAATAAATAATAATAATAATAATAATAATAATAATAATAATAATAATAATAATAATAATAATAATAATAATTAATAATAAATAATAATAATAATAATAATAATAATAATAATAATAATAATAATAATAATAATAATAATAATAATAATAATAATAATAATAATAATAATAATTAATAATAATTAATAATCATAAAAATTAATAATAATAATACCTGTGATTATAAGTGATATTGACATAATAATAATAATAATAATAATAATAATAATAATAATAATAATAATAATAATAATAATAATAATAATAATAATAATAATAAATAATAATAATAATAATAATAATAATAATAATAATAATAATAATAATAATAATAATAATAATAATAATAATAATAATAATAATAATAATAATGGTCTTGGTAGGCAATGTAAACTTCATTTTACCTTCATTATATGCAATCCAATTACCTAAATTTAATTAAAATTTAAAATTTGCTTCTTCTTTTTTTTTTTTTTTTCTTTTTTTGAAGTTGAGTAATGATTGTAATTTTTTTTTTATTTATTTAAAATTTTTTTAAAAATATATAAATAAATGGATAAAAATAAAATAAAATAAAAAAATTAAAAAAATAGTTTCTAACTTTTAATAATTATTGATTTTAAGTTTTGTTTAAATTTAATTTTTTTTTGTATTTTTTTATTTTTTTACAAAATTTTTACATTTTTTATATACAAACAAATTTCGTTAGAATGATGTTAAAATTTTCATATTAATAAAAAAAAATATTTACGAAAGTTTATAAACTTTCATTCACGTGTGCATATTTAAGGTATATATATATATATATATATATATATATATATATATATATATATATATATATATATATATATATATATATATATATATATATATATATATATATATATATATATATATATATATATATATATATATATGATGTGAGAAATTTCCAATTTTCACATACAAACAATGCCCGCCTATTATATTTAAAATTGTTTTATATTGTACCAGCCAATAGGAGCGGGCCACATTTGAATGCAAGGGGTAGGAGCGTCCTCAACGCCCTAAAATGAGAGATTCCACTTAGCCAGAGCGTGGGGGAAGGATGCTTTCACAGCGTCCTTCCCATATATATTCTAGCTTATAGAATTAATTAATATAATAATTATTGTGAACGCATATTGTTATACAAATTATCATCTAATTGCCCATGTTAAACAAAGCGATTTTATACCAACTCAGGCAGCATATAATCAAAAATGCTCAGTGCCTAATCATTGTCATTTAGCCAGCAGATTGCTGTGATATACTAAAATACGGGCATTATTAATTGTGTTTATAAAATTTAAATACTGTGCCATTATTGCAATTATAAAACTTGATTATCATCATCTGTCATACCATTTATTTCACTTGCAAATTATGTAATAAACTTTGAAAGCAGAAAAACCCTTTTCAATGAAGAACCCTCAATTTATTTACTTAACTTATCTAATCTGCCTGGTTGCAATATACCAGTGCAACATTTTGGTGAATCCCCTATAGTGACATGCAATACCTTGCAACCTGCAATACATTTGCAATCTGCAATAAAATGCAGTCCCTTCTGAAATGGACCTAAAAATTTTCTAGTAAAAACAGTGAAAGGAACAAAAATATGTGCTTAAGTGAAAGTTTCAAAATTATACAGCAAGTGCTTATTAAAAATTTGAAAAAAAAGTGAAATTATTGTGAAAATTAATCTATAAAAGAAAATTCTCGGCGTGAAGATCAAAAAAAAAAAAAAATTATATTAACAAAAATAATAATTGTGAAAATACAAAAGTCAATAAAAATAAAAATAAAGAAAAACAAAAAGAGAAGAAATTGAAACGCTCTCTGTGTAACGGAATTATTCTGTTACTATCCAAAATTCAAACGAGCATTTTAGGCCTAAACATATTGAAAAAAAAATGGTCTCAATAAAGAGACTCTCTGTCTCTGTTAAAACAAAATCCACGAGAGCTAAAACTGCTCCACGACTTAAAGTGGGGAGGGGGGAAGAAAAAATCCCCCAAATTAACAAGGTCCTCATTCGCCAACGGCGGGGGAGTCAATTCAGCATCCCGATCCAAAAAGCTACCCAAAGCACACAAGTCTTCACCCAACAACACGGGGGAGCAAAGTCAACTGTTAAAGTCCTCATTCTCCCCCACAAATGTAAGTGTTTCTTACTCCCAACTCCAACATTGAAAAAAAAAGGGAGACCTTTCGAAATCCAAGAAACTAATAAACGACAACAACTAAATAAAAATAAAAATTTGTAAATAGAAGAAAAGTACGAACTTTTATATATTAATAATTAGTACCGTAAGTAATGTCCGTAAGAAAAATTATTAAAAATAATAATAATAGAATTTAAAAATAATAATAAAATTTAATAATAATAATAATAATAATAATAATAATAATAATAAAAAAAATAATAATAATAATAATAATTAATATAAATAATAATAATAATAATAATAATAATAATAATAATAATAATAATAATAATAATAATAATAATAATAATAGACCAAGTGAAAAAAAAAAAATGCAACAATGAAATATATTTTGTAATGTGCAAATAGCGATTGGTATTAAAAATATTATGCAATTGAATATGTAAATTATATAAATGATGTTCCTTCCATAATAAAACAAAAATAGAAAATGTATCCAAATGTAATAATTTTAGAAAGAGTAATGGTTTAACAAATGTAATTAATTTTGATAAAAAACAAATAGGGTTTTCTATATATTTCATGCCAATTATATTTTTAATTATTAAAGAAGCATAGAGTGGAGCGATAGGAGGCTTTCTTCTTGCTGTCCAAAACTACCGCGTGGAAACTTTAATTTTGCGCAACCAAGCTGTTGCTGCCGTCAAAAGTTCTACCGATAGCCGAGGATAGTAGGAAGGCAAAAATTTTCCTTCACAAGGCGTAGAAATTTATGATTGTAATTATATTTCAGAGTGATAAAATAGTATAGGTTTAATTAAAACAATGTCAAAGGCTAGGAGCTCAACCCCGAGACAATGCCTGAATCAGATAGGCCAGCACGCGCATGTGCCGAGGTAAACTCGATGGTCAAAAATTGTACAAATGCAAATTTTAAAGAATAGTACATTGTACGGTCCTTGTAGAATTATTACTTTAAATATAATTCTGATTATGAATTCTGCATGTGCTTATTTTCAAATTTCCCGCTCTACCTAGACTCTTGTATTCTATCCTAATTATTAAATAAAATTATAACAATTTTTGAAAGAATAAAATTATGTAAGTTACCGTAAAAATCGGGCAAACTAGAAACAGAAAATAACAGCATCCGAAAGAAAACGGATTAAAGTGAGAGGCCTCATTCTCACTCTCAAAGCTCACAGCTGGCAGATAAATGCCTATCGTAAAAATTCCATTCATTCATCATTACTACATGCCACTTCTTAAACGAAAACAGAAGGCCTTCCCCACAGCACAAAAAAACAAAAAACAACAAAAAAAAAAAAAAAAAGGAGCCACGAAACACGACTCTCAAACCATTACCTTAAACCACATGACAACAACGAAAAAATGCACCAACACAATTAGACAACACCCATAAATCGTAATAGAAAAAAGAAGTCAACACTATCCATTATACTTCTGCGAACCTAACATCAAGTAATCGACTTTAAACCAACACAGAGTCATTACTATACACCGTACCTGCTGAACTAGAAAGATTACGATCAGAAAAGAAAATTTCGATCAGCCGAGTTTATTGCAGAGACATCATTGATTACTCACCTCTTACGACAAGAAGAAAGGAAAGAAACAAATAACCCAGCCGGCCCCCACCTCCAGCCAATGGCCTAGAAGCAACGATATTACAGCACAAAACTATAATTCGTCTATATGTTCCAAGGCCTAAACGTACTAATCAATAAATCGAATGCAACAGGCGCGACTAAAACGTACAATACAATTACAACTAAGTCAAATTACAACTTCTGCCCTCATACTAATCCATGTCAACAAATATACTACATCACATACTCCTCCAAATTTTACACAATCCTATCTGTCAATAGCTCTAGATCCTATGAGTTCAACCACACTCTCACTCATCCTAAATTCCAGCACTAAAAATTAACTCTCCTAAAAAATCATAAATAGATCTCAATCCTAAAGGGACTACACTAAATCAGGACTTGCAATGATATTGCACAATTAACTCAGCAACAATACGCCACCATCGACGATGCTCCTGCTTTTTCCGCAATCATTGCACGACACTCCAGGCGGGTCTAACCATACCTTAAGAAATGTGAGAAATTTCCAATTTCACATACAAACACATGCACCGCACACCTATTATATTTACAAACTAAATGTTATATAGTATGTACACAGCCAAATAGAGATACGCCGGCCGGCCACATTTGAATGAAGGGGTTAGGATGCGTCCTCAACGCCCACACCACACCCTAAAATGAGAGATCATCACACTTAGCCAGAGCCAGTGGGAAGATGCTTCTCACCCACGCGTCCCTTACACATATACTTATTCCTACACACTATATAGAATTAAATTACTAATAATAACATAAATCTATAAAACAACCAAAACAACCAATACGTAGCAAAAACGAACTATCATAACGGTTTAACACCCACAACAACCCAATCCTCATCACTCTAATTGCCCAGCTTCAACCCACACAAAGCGAATTATATACCAACTCAGCCAGCCCATAATAATCAACACCAAAATGCAAAACTCAACCCGTGACACATAATCAAATTGTAATCTATTAGCCAGCAGACAATATGCTGATTGATATTACAAAATTACGGGCATTATCATCAAAACTTAGTGACTCTATATAAATAGTTTTAAATACATGTCCATTTACTTGCAATTATAAAACTATGCCAAATCCACCCAATCATCATCTGTCATCACACCAACGCTCCTACTAATCTTCACTATAGCCCACACATCCATAACATGTAACTAACAACTTTGACAAACCGCAGAAAACACCCTTTCTCAAAATGAAGCAACCCCCCAATTTTACATAATACATTACATTATCTAATCTGAGCCTGGTATGCAACATATACCCAACAGCTGCATATATATATATATATAAATAATAAAACTATATATATATATAATATTACTATAATATATATATACCATAATATATATATATATATATATAATAAATATACTTATATTATATATATATATATATATATATATATATATACAAGGGCGTACGGTGGGGGGGGGGTTTGGGGTCAGAACCCCCCCCCCCCCGAAATACAAGACGTGTCTAACGGTGAGTCTTCAACTCAAGCATACCAAATGCTAAATTCTTTACTTGAAGGTCAGTTTATTGTAACACTTTTTGTCCTTTACAAAGTTCTTTCATCCACTTTAAGACTAAATGAAATAGTTCAAAACGTCAATTGTGATTTAGTAGAAGCATGTGACCACATTTGTAATCTTATAGCCGTTATGAATGAATGGCGTTCAAATTCAGAATCTGTGTTTAAAAGCACATTTGAAGAAGTTATGTGCCTTGCTTCGAAATTTAATGTAACGATTTCGATCCCCCGAAGTGCTTCTCGCCAAATGAAAGTATCTGGTTTAAATAATATTGAACCTGAGCATTATTATAGACAAATGGTGTTCATACCATTTTTGGATAAAATTATTATAGAATTAGAAGAGCGATTTCAAAAACATAAGGACTTATTGTCCGTTCTTCAGAAATTTATATCACGATATTGTGCTGATAAGTTTACGTTTTCTGAACTCCAAATCTGTTGCAGATTTTATGAAAAGTTTCTTCCTAGTCCAGGAAACTTGGAAACTGAATTTGAATTGTGGAGACAGAAATGGGATGACAAAAGTTGTGATGCAAGACCTTGCACTGCAATAGATGCATTGTCTAGTTGTAATAATACTATTTTCCCAAATATATGGAAGCTACTACAAATATTAGCAACTCTCCCTGTTTCAACCGCAACACCTGAAAGATCATTTTCAACATTAAGGCGTTTAAAAACGTACTTAAGAAACTCATTGGGACAAGATCGTTTGACAGCTCTAGCTTTACTTAACATTCACAGGGAAATCGAAATCGATCCCGATGCAGTAATTACACTTTTTGCAAAAAGTCCCATGAGAAAAAATTTTGTACTATAAGGTAAATTTTGTTCATTTTATTTTCTTATATATATATATATATATTATATATATATATATATATATATATATATATATATATTTATATATATAATATTTATATACTATATATATATATATATGTATATATATATATATTATATAATATATATATATATATATATATAATATATATATATATATATATTATACTATATATATATATATAACGGTAGATATAATTTCAAGAACCCCCGCCCCGAAATTTTTATCACCGTACGCACTTGTATATATACATTTATATGTATGTATGTATGTATGTATGTATGTATGTATGTATGTATGTATGTGTGTATGTAATTCGAATTATTTTATTCTAATATATATAGTAATAAAAATCAATTCTTATTTTATGTTAATTAAAGAATTAAATTTTTTATTTTAAGGTTATCAACGTCACATTATATGAGGTTTGAAATTTATTATTAAAATAACCATGACTGCGGTGCTGGAGCCACGGAGCAGGAAGGGTTTGGGTGGACCCGGATCCGGATCCAGGAGAGAACTTATTTTATGGCTGGAGCCGGAGTCGGAACCGAAATCTTTTGAGGAGTGGAACCGGAACAGGAAAAAAGTGCTGCTCCTGTAACTGCTTTTTTTTAATGGGTAATTAATTGCACAACCCAAAACAAATTTTGCTAACATATTTAAGATTTATTAATAATGTATTTTGTTGCGCTGAATCCAAAAATCATACTGGCTTTTGTCTATCGCCTTCAGGTTTGCCGCTACTCATATGAAATTGAAAAGAAATTCAATTATGAAGGAAATTGAAATTATTTTTCTTCATTTCATAAAGGAAATATCGCGATATATTGATTTAATATTTGTTCCTTATGAAATTTTAAGAGCAAATATAATTGGGCGAGGGCCGAGGAACATTTTTTATTTAAATCAACGGTTTTTGTTCATCCAACCGTTTTGTTGCTGTTAAAAGAATTATTTTTTCTTTTTTTTCAATTTTTTTATATAAACAATTTGTTTTAATGGTTTCATGTGAATTACGGCAAAATTGAACGTCATTACACAACAATAGCCAATATGATTTTGGGATTCAGCCCAACTATATACATAGGAAATAAGAATTTGATCACAGGCAACAGAAAAATAAATTTCAAATATATTGGACCTGTGTTGTTGCCTTTAATAATACGGAATATATATATATATATATATATATATATATATATATATATATATATATATATATTATATCTGTATATAGATATATATATATATATATATATATATATATATATATATTAAGAGTTATATATATAGATATATATATATATATATGTATATTATATATATATATATATATAAGTATAATATATATGTATATATATATATATATTAAAATTTTTTTTTTTTTATATATATATATATATATATATATATATAAATATATTTATATATATTATTATATATATTATTATATATATATATATATATATATATATATATTTTTATTATATATATATATATATATATATATATATATATATATATATATATATATATATATATATATATATATATATATATATATATATATATATATATATATATATATATATATATATATATTAATATGTATATATATATATATATCATATATATGTTGATATATATATATATTTATATTTATATATATATATATATATATTATATATATATATATATATATATATATATATATTGCTGTAAGCGAAATAGTGTAACTAAAGTATCAAATTTAGTTGAAGAAATGTAATTGAAGTAATGCACATAATTGAAGTAATGTATTTAAAGTAATGCATGTAATTGAAGTAATGAATGTAACCGAATTAATGAATTTGAGTGAAGAAATGTAATTGAAATATTTGAAGTAATGATTGTAGCTGAAGTAATGAATGTAATTGAGGTAATCAATTGAAGAAATTCATGTAATTGAAGTAATGTATTTAAAGTAATGAATGTAATGTATATAATTGAAGTAATGAATGTTGCAATGAATCTAATGAATATCTTTTAATGCATAAAGTGGAGAACGTAATGAATGTTGAAAATACTCCACGTGTTAGAGAGCGATGGAGGATGAATGAATTAAATATCGAATGAATTAAATATCGAATGAATTAAATATTGTATAAATTAAATATAAAATGAATTAATAATAATAATAATAATAATACACACACACACACACACACACACACACACACACACACACACACACACACACACACACACACACACACACACACACACACACACATCCACCTCTTTTCTCCCCCATTGACTGGGGGTATAAAGTGTTCATGCAATCGGAACCGTAGTAAAGGAGTAGAAGAATAGACCCTAAGTCGAAAGAAAGCCCAGCCTTTCTGCTACCTTTATATCTGCACCTCCTAAATCCACTCTAGAACTTCACGGGATCGCGACGAACCCTCACTATGGCATCTGGTCAATGTAGGGTTCATCCCTTGGCCCAGGTGGGCCACAACCATACCCCCTCACAAAACCAAGCGATTCACTCCTAATATGCACATTTCTTCCTCGCCTTGCCAAACTCACATTTCTCTTCCAGGCATTCCTTACCGACTCAAATTAATTTTTTCTTCGGTCTCCCAGCCTGTCGATTCCCAGCACACTCACCACTATACATCCACTTAACCAACCGACTATCATCCATCCTTTCCACATGACCAAACCATCTCAACGTATTTTCATTTATTCTCTCATTTGCAACTTTCTTCACACCGCAAAACTCTCTAATATCTTCATTCCTCATTTTATCAATTCTTCTCACATCTAACACGCCCCTAAGATTGTCCATCTGAACATATTGTACTTTAGATCTATACCTCTTATCTGGACCATAGTTCACTAATATACATTAACACAGTTAACAACATACCCTATGTAAGACCCTAGCAGCATCAAGACTAGGCTCCCTTTACATCCATCAGGGATTTAATTGCACCAGTCACCTTCTTGCCATTCACAACTTTCCTAGTACACTCTGCATCATCCGTTCCCTTTTCATCCAACATATATCCTAAATATTTAAACTCTGACACTTATTCCAGTTCCTCACCATACAACACAACTTCACACCGAGAACTGTCCTCGCTCACAACCTTAACCTTACTCTTATCTATGTTTACTTTCAAACCTCTCCTTTTACACACCCTGCCAAATCTCTCTACCAATCTCTCAAACTCAGATTTGCCATACAAACCAAATCACCTGTAATGTAATAGGTAGAGCACCTCCACTTTCAATAATAATAATAATAATAACACACACACACACATACACAATAATAATAATAATACACACACAATAATAATACACACACACACAACTGTGATTATGGGTGACATTGA
>JABUQX010083174.1:0-17500 GCA_015478945.1 Trachelipus rathkii | reverse complement strand
TAATACTCTTTCCAATTTATTGAAAAAATTCAACCATACAAAAGTAAAATAGTTTCATTGGCTTAAGGAATTTTATTATTATTATTATTATTATTATTATTATTATTATTATTATTATTATTATTATTATTATTATTATTATTATTATTATTATTATTATTATTATTATCATTATTATTTAACCCCCTTTGACCTACCCCACCTTATCGTGTTGGGGGGGGCCCTACTTTCCATATATGTTCTATAGTTTATTGACTTCCTTTCTAACGTGCTTTATCCCCTTTTCAGAGGGTAACACGGGTGGACTACAGGAAATCGAACTTTAAGGCCGGCTATCCCAAATCAGCGCCACCAACTTGTTCGTAGTCGAGCTTTAATTCTTTTCCCCTGGAAGATAAAACCAACTGCTACGCGGAGGATTGAACCAGCGTCCTCTCGCATGAGAGTCGCGAGTCAACCTCCTACGCCAATTTATTATTATTATTATTATTTATTTAATTATTATTATTATTATTATTATTATTATTATTATTATTATTATTATTATTATTATTATTATTATTATTATTATTATTATTTTCCTTCTTCCTCCCAAGACACTGGGTAAGGTGCGTGAATGCCGAAAAGAAAGGTAGTAGAAGAATACGACACAAGTCGAAAGAAAGCCCAGCCTTACAGCCCCCTCTATACCTATTACTGAGAACTCGTCACAGTCAGAAAATCCACCCTAGAGCTTCACGGGACCGCGACGGACCCCTCACTATGGCATATCGTCAAGTGTAGTTCATCCCTGGCCAGGTGGGCCACACCCCTTACCCCCTCACAAACCCCTCCATTCACTCCTTTTATGCCACCTTTATTCTCGCCTCTTGCCAAATTCCACCTCTCTCCCTCATTCCTTTACAGCTGACTCAATCCACTTTTTTCTTCGGTCTGCAAGTCGGTCGATTCCCAGCACCTTCACCACTTTTACAATCGCCTGCCAAACCGACTATCATTCATTCTTTCCCCATGACCAAACCATCTCAACACTATTTCATTTATTCTCTCATTTACCCCTTTCTTCACACAACATAACTCTCTTAATACGTTCATTCCTCATTTTATCATTCTTTTCACACTTAACACGCACCTAAGATTCGTCCATCTGAACACGTTGAACTCTAGATCTATACCTCTTATTCCAGACCATAGTTCTCACTACTATACATTAAACACAGGTAACAACATACCCTCATGTAAGACCCTAGCGCCTCAAGACTTAGTCCCTTTATGTCCACAAACGATTTAATTGCACCAGCCACCTTCCTGCCACTCACAACTTTCCTACTACACTCTGCATCATCCATTCCCTTTTCATCTAACATATATCCTAAAATTTAAAACTCAGACACTTTTCCAGCCTGTCACCATCTAACATAACCTTCACCCGAGGACTGTCCTCACTCCACAACCCATAAACCTACTCTTATCTACGTTTACTTTCAAACCCCCTCTTTTACACACCCGGCCAAATCTCTCTACCTATCCTCTCAAACTCTCTTCAGATTCGCCACACAAAACCAAATCATCCGCATAAAATAGGCAGGGCACCCTCCACTCACCCCCATTCTCCATCATTCTAACACCATTTCCTGCCACCTTCACCTCTAATTCTTTCATAATCCCATCCATATACAAATTGAATAACCAAGGAGACATAACACATCCCTGCCTCACTCTTCTATTAATATTAAACCAATCACTTTTGACACCATTTATTCTTACACACGGTTCACTTTCGTCATACATACTTTTGATTTCATTCTTAAGCCTACCACCAACAGCATACATTACTAACACCTGCCATAGGGCCTCCCTATTAATCCTATCATACGCCTGTTATTATTATTATTATTATTATTATTATTATTATTATTATTATTATTATTATTATTATTATTATTATTATTATTATTATTATTATTATTATTATTATTCCCCTCCCCAATTTATCTCCCTTCTTCTCTGTTTTCTGTACGTACTACCCTACGTATTCCTGGATCTCTCTTCTGAGTCTCCACATTCTCCTGATTTCTGGTGGCTACCGGGCTGTTGTCGATGTGTTGTTATATGCCCATCTTGCCCTCCTTCCTCCGTGGGTGGGTGAGGGTACAGTTCAAAAACCGGTTATTCTCGCCCTTCTCCGGGCCGCCTATTGGTAGGGACCCGTACCTTGTCTAACCACTGAATAGGCTGTACTGCACTTGGACGTATTATCTTGGGCTTCACCTCTTATCCGTGTGATGCACTGCTATTATTTTTCATCTCAGGGACTGGACGCGGAGTTCCGGGGCGCTTTACCGAGGCCACACTCATGGCCCACCCTACTGGTGGGCGCGGTTACGCTTTCGGGATGTATGTTTATATTCATCATTTGTGTTAATGTATTTGTGTTTATTTATTGGGGAGCAGATGTTTTAAAGTTGTTTTTTTTTATAAGTAAAGAAAAAATAACGTTTTCAAGAAATGAGGAATTCACCATCTGTCGGGCCCCCAACCCGACCTCTCCCTGGCCGTTTGCAGACCAGCGGCCAGTGGGGGCTTTGATTCCCTTATTGATGAAATGGTTGGTACTCCACCACCCAATCCAGGAGTTCTAAATTACGGACTCGTTTCCAGGACTGCCCCGTCTAGACCAGCTGAGGCTGTTATGGCCTCACAGAATGAACTACTCTCTCGAAATTCACGTCAACCATCCCAAGGGCCAAGGGTTCCAAGTCTTACTTCGTACCCGCTTTATTTTTATTTACATTTGGCTTCATCACGTCCACTGAGTTCTATAAGCCAGCTCATCCTTAGTGATGCTTTGGAAGCTGCTTTCAACAACTGAGTCACAGGCTACGCCAATGGATGAGGAATGGTTTCATCCTGATCCTTGCTGCCTCTAAAACCCAAAGCCACGTACTAAGCTTTTCTATCACATCTGGAGAGATTCCTGTCATTTCTTAACATGACAATGTTCGTAACACGTCAAAAGGAAACCATATATGCGCCGGAGTTCTGTTCCGATGCTTCTATTGACGTTTTCACTCGTTTATGGAAAGACAATGTGCCCATCACCGACGTTTATCGGTTCCCGCCACGTAAGGAGAACCCCTCAACGACGAACCCCCGTCTCTGACTTACCTTCTCAGTTCCGCTCTCTACAACCAAAGTAAAACTTGCTTTTACCATGCACATGGTTAGGACTTATGTGCTCTTTCCGAGAAGATGTTTCAAGTGCCATAAATTTGGTCTCCCCCAGAAATATTGGCGGTCTTCCCATACCATATGTTCTCTCCACCCAAAACTGTGACATAAATCCTTGTTGTCCTAACTGCAAGGTTCCAAACCGAGCCTCCTCTGTCCACTGCCCCTTCTTTGCCTTGGAGAAGGAAATCCTTGAGCAGTGCGCCCTTCATAAGTATGACTGTCGATAGGCTACCCGCCGTGCAAAGGAGAAGCTGGCTCATCTTACTCTTTCTTATGCTGCGGCAACAACCACTGTCTATGTGGTTGCCCGTAACATTGCCCATCGCCCCCGTGCGTTGTGTCCGGAACTTGTTCCACTTTCGCATTCGATCATTTAGACTTCCGTGCCGGATAACGGATCACCTGATTTGGTGTTTCCTGTGGCTCTGAACAATTGTCCTCTCAACTCTCCTACCATGGTCCACCGGTCCACTCGTCGTTCTTCGCCGACACACACGACCCTATCTCATGTTCATCACCTTGTAGAGTTCCATGCAGCTCCCAAGGGGATATCTGATTTTGCGACCTGTTTCGCTTCAGAGACGATGGCAAACGTCCATATGCATCTTCAGAGCATAACTGTACCATCTCCAGGAAATGACCAGCTTCTGTTTCTCCTGGGAAACTACAAGACCTTAACGGTCGTGAACGTCCGTCCAAGGGTGGATCTTCCCAGGCTAGACATTCGTACTCGCTTGCATATCAGGTAACGGACTTCTTGAAACAAAAGTAACCCGTTTGGACTGGAGAAACCTGTCTCTGTCTTGCCAAAACGGGTTCGGCGCGCTGACAATTTGCGTGGACAATCTAGGAACAGTGGTTCAGCTTCTGTCCGTTCTGATCTGCTATTACTCACACCGCCTAAGCGGTCTTCGCTTCAATATTCAAGCGATTCTGAAACTTTCTCGGATGCCACGATGGACTCTTCGGACTATTCTTCCATAGGATTCCCACTGGGGTCCCGTTCAAAGGGAGGTCCGAGGAGGTATCGGATGAGACCTCACCCGGCCGCAGTGTTCCTTTGGTTAGACGTGGGGCTGCCTCGATGTGTGTTGAAGGTGGGTTGGCTGCTGGTGGACACAGGAGGAAGGAGGAGTCTTCCCTCCCTGCCTCTTCCCCTCCACCCACTTTGATTTCGGAACCGTCGACTGAGCCATCTGGCAGTACTCAGGTGCGGATGGCTCTCGAGATTTTGCCTACGGACACCACACACTAGTCTTCCAATGTGTCTCCTATCATTCCCGCCGACACCATTCCTACTTGTCCTTCTTTTCCATCTTCCCCACCCTTTGTGTGAACACCTCCTGGAGGAACACAGCCCCCTTCCCAGTCTGCTTAGAAGTCTGGCAGGGGTACGCAAGCTGGGAGGAATGTTCGAAATGTGGAGTGACTTCGCGCGCCTCTTCGGAGAGCCCGCTCCTGTTGTGGCCAGGAACCCCTCTCGTAAGCAGGGAGGTCCACACATATCCCTGCTGCGTGATCTTCATCTTCCCCTGGGGTTTAACGTTCTGGTCATCGGGACCATCAGACTATATCCTCTGAGAAGACTGCCACAACCCAAACCATCATGACTATTGTCACGGATCGTCCTGAACATTGATTGTATTACCGTTTTTGGCACGTTTCATCCAATGGAACTGTCGCGGATATTTTGCTAATTAAGAAAAACTAAAGAGATTACTTGTCGCTCATCAGCCATTGGCTGTTTGTTTACAGGAATTACAACTTCGCGACCGAGACCTTTTGCAACCTTCAAGGTACAGGGAACCCCTTATTTCCCTGAATCGGGGAGCCAGCGACAGGGGGGGGGGGAGCAGTGATCCTTCTTTACGAGTCTGACCCATTCACTCCCATTCCCCTCTCCACTCCTTTACTTGCCGTGGCGGCTCGTCTCCATCTTGAAACGCCGCTTACACTGTGCTCAGTGTACCTAGCGCTCAGCTGTAAATATATCAGGAAGGACCTTGTCTTTTTTTCAAAAGTCTTCCGCCGCCCATGTTAGTCTTGTGGTGACTTTAACCTTCGCCACCCTTTGTGGGGAAACTGTTACGTCCCCCAATGCCGATTGAATGTTGAGTATTTTGCAGGATTTCTCATTGGGATGTCTCAACACGGGCCTTCCAACCTTTGAACGCTCTGATACAGGCTTTTCTTCCTATGTTGACGTCTCGTTGTGTTCCATCTTGATTTTAGACCGTTTTGGGTGGGAAAGGTCTGATTTCCTCTTTGGTAGCGACCACTACCCAATCGTGATCCCATCCTTCAGCCCCACTCCGCAACAACCCCCTTATTCTGGCTGACCCTACGGCAGAGCGCACTGGTCTTCCTTTCATCAGGCCACTTACTTTCACACATTTCCAGCAATTACCTCGTTCCCGTCACCGGCGGAAGCCTTCACCTACTTTCAGGAAGCAATCATCCGGGCGGCAACGGACTATATACCCTGTTCATCTGGGACCCGGAAATCGACAGCTCCCTGGTGGATCCAGGAATTTGCTCGGGCTAATCGTGAAAAGCGTAAGTTGTATAGGCTGTATAAACAAACTCGCACACCTTCCAACTTGATTCTGTTTAAAGCTTCGTCAGCCATCTCCCGGCGTATTAATCGCGGTACGCGGAAACAATATTTACGCGACTACGCTTCCATCATTCATTCTTCTACGCCTGTATCATCAGTCCATAAAAATGTGCTAAAAATTTCAAGAAAACACCATGCAGATCCACCAGTGCACTTTACTTACGGTCAGCATACCTCTGATGTCATTTCTGTTCCCGGGGTCGTGGCGAACGAGTTTGGTTATCACATCGCGTCCTGCTCTAGCAGTTCTCGGTATCCTGAACCTTTTCGTTCTGACCGCTTGCGGGTGGAGACTCCAGACTTTTCTGTTCCACCTGGAGAAGACTTTTCATACATCAGGTTATTCACCAGAGCAGAGTTCCAAAACGCCCTAAAACTATGCAAGGATGGAGCGCCTGTCCCTGACGGCATTTCCTTTCAGATGCTAATACATGTTCATCCTTCTGCCACTCCATTCTTCTCAGCTTATTTAATAGAATATGGGCGAGAGTGTTTCTCTCTCCTTTTCTCTTACTGCTTTATATGTTCCAATTCCAAACCGAAGGATTCAATTCTTCGATAAACATCGCCCTATTTCATTGACCTTCAACCACATGCAAGCTTTCATTGGGAGATATTGGTGGTTCGTCTTGTTCCCACGTGGAGCATTCATGTATTTTTGACTATCATATTGGTTTTCATTACCCATCGCTCTACTTTAGATCTTACCTCGGTTAGGTTACGACGTTCGTGAAGCATTTGCTTCCGACAAAATTACTTTGGCCGTTTTCTTTGATCTCGAAAGTGCGTATGATAGCACGTGGAGGATGGGGGTTTTGCGGAGCCTTCATTCCTTGGGCCTTAAGGGGCAACTTCCCCTCTTCCTTCAGTTATTGATGTCGGATCATTCGTTTCAGGTTCACTGTGTTACCACACTGTCGATGCGTTTTGTCCTGAACGAAGGGGTGCCGCAGGGCAGTGTACTGAAAGTGCTGCTTTTCGCAGTAGGTTTCAATGGAGTAGTCGATTCCATCCCGACCTTGGTGCGCTGCTCCATCTATGTTGACAGTCTTGCCCTGTACATCCCTGGAGGAAACTTTCTTGTATGGTACGTCAACTTCAGCTCTTTATTGATAGGGTTTCCTCCTGGTTTTCTGCGCGTGGCTTTACATTCTCCAAATCGAAAACTACAGCCGTCCTTTTCCGAAAAAAAATTCTCGTCGTAAGGGTAGCATGCAATCGCTTCCTATATTACGCCTCTTTGGCTTCCCTATCCGTGGAGCCGACTGTGAGGTTCTTAGTCTGCTGCTCGATGAGCGCCTCACGTACCTTCTCACATAACTTTCCTCAAAGTTAGTTGCCGCCGTTTCTTGGATCTCTTACGGCACCTGACCTCCAAGACTTGGGATGCGGACAGGAAAATCCATGCTTCACCTTTACATCATGCTGGTGCGGGCTAAACTAGACTATGGTTGTGCCATATATGGGCAGACCTTCCGGTGATATCTCCGTCTTCTTGACCCCGTTTAGACCGAAGGTCTAAGAATAGCCAAGGGAGCATTTCGTTCCTCTCCGAGGTAAAGTCTGGAGGTGGAGGAAGGGGTAGTGCCCCTATCCCTACGGAGGGACCACGTCATGTGCTTACTGTTCATCGTATTCAGGTTCCTACCTCCTCGGCCTTAACATCTATAACAGAGCTCGTCCATCACAACCCATCCTATTGGCAATTTGCTGAGGTTGTTACTTCCATCTTCGCTCTCCTCGACCTTCCTCAGCGAGCGGTCTTGCTCTATGATTTTACCTCTACCCAATCAAAGTGTGTTTATCCGCTGCCTGCACTCTGCAACTGGATCCAGTCTTTAACAAAGTCGGAGGCACACCTGGTGCAGTTGAAGGATTCCTTTCTGTCCCATGCGGAGGTCCATAGTGACTCTATATCAGTTTACACCAATGGTTCCAAGACGGAAAGAGGGGTTAGGACATTACTGTGTCCCACACCCTCCCATCGTATTTGTCTGTTTTCTGGGCTGAACTGATAGCGGTGTCCATGGCGGTGAACAGAATCAGTACCATCACCCGTGAGGGCAACTATACCATCTTTTCCGATTCTCGAAGCGCTCTTCAGGCGTTGCTTGACCGATCAACTCAAAACTCTTTGGTCTTTTCTATTCAAAAGTCACCTTGCTTGTTGAGTGTGCAGAATCACAGCATTGAGTTCTGTTGGGTTCCCTCCCATGTGGGTGTTCCTGGAAACGATCAGGCCGATAGGGAGACCAAACAGGCGGCTACGCACGGTATGTCGATTGCCCAATACCTTCCTCCTGCTGTACGCCTAGGCCATTTCCCTGCTACAGATTTCTCCATCTCAATACGTCGGTGTTTCCTCTCTGGCTGGCAAACATGTTGAGCGGAGGATGCTCGTGGTGCCAACTACGGAACGTCAAACTCCGTCATTGGACGGTGGTCTTCATCTAGTAGAAGGAGTCGCCTTCATGGGGTGATCTTGGCTCGATTACGTCTGGGTCAAACCAATCTAACGCATGGATTTCTTATGACGCAAGGGGATCCCCCGACCTGCCCATTTTGCTCCTCCAATTGTCTTCTTACAGTCGTTCATTTCTTTGTGGGTTGCGAGGCCATCTCGACAATTAGAAGCAAGTTCTTCCCTGATGTGCTCACTATATCTATTCAGCATCGCCTTCCGCACATCTTATCCGAATTTTCTCACTTTCGTAGTGATCCAGCTTTTGAATTTCTATTGGAACTTAACATCTTGTATAAGATCTAACCATCTCATCTCGGCTCTGTTCATATTTCCCTCGGTTAGGGATTTCCCATGTCGTTAGTACTAACACTGTATAGCCGCATTCCTGTGTGCTATGAAAGTCCCTGTATCCACTCAAAAAAAAATTGTAGTTATAATAAAACTAATGTTTTTTTTTTTTTAATTTACTTATTTTTAATACGATATTTTCTACATTGATTATACTTAAAAGATAAAAGTCTTGAAACAGTTTAGAACTTATTACTACTAGCTTTTTCTTATTTGCATATAAGTTAGCTTTTCTGCATGTTCAACATTTTATAGAAGGCAAAAATATCTTCCATTTGAATTTAAAACTTTTCAAACTCCTGACCAAATGATATAAAAATATTTTAAATCTTCTTATCACATTTTCTTTATCCTGGCTGTCTTTGTGACTTATTATGCAACCTGTATTGGGAATCTTTTCTTCTTTGTGACTTATTATGCAACCTGTATTGGGCATCTTTTCTTTGGGACTTATTATGCAACCTGTATTGGGCATATTTTTTTCTTTTTGACTTATTATGCGACCTCTATTGGGCATCTTTCTTCTTTGTGTTTCCTAATTTTCGGCTAGTCGTAATTTCGGTGATCTTTTTGTCACTGCATTAGATATGCAGTTCCAAGCTCTCGATCAACTTGGCATAATATCTCTATTGCCAATCTACCTTATTTTGTTTTTTTTTCTCATTGTAATTTATTACCAGACCTAGACATTCTGTAATAACAGTTGTAGGGAGGGAGAGAGGGAGAGAGGGAGAGAGAATTTTTTTTTGAAGCTTGCATTGATAGCTATTATTATACCAAAGTTATTACCGGTTTATAGTTTATATAGATATTTTATAGTAATAATGATAATAATAATAGATATTTAAAATAGATAGTACTGAAAAAAAAAGCTGGTGTGGGGTTGAGTCAGGGTTTAAATTTTTTTTCCATTATTTTATTCTAGATTTAAAGATTGTTTTATGCAATAAGCATAATAGTTAAAAGAATTATATTAATAACAATAATAATAGATATTAGAAATATATCTAGTACTTACAAACGCTTGGGGCTGAATTAGGGCTTAAATTTTTTTCATTAGCTAGTTAAGAAGGTGGAAGTAGTTCAAAATAAAGCTCATAAGATAATAACTGGCTGCAGCCCCACCACACGTAAACATCACCTTCAAACTGAAACTAAAATCCTACCAATTCTATAGCAGATCACTATTAGCACTTTCATTAACTGTAAGTTTCACTTTCCTAATAATATAGAATAAAAAAGCTAACACTTGTCTATGGGATGGTGATTTTTTATCTGATATTTGGTGACTAATACTACCAACACAACCACTCAATCATTAACAACAGCATTCACACATACAACATACTCTAGGAATTATCTCCACATACCCAAACCAAGTACCTACTCAAAGTAAGTCGCACCCAGAACTCCATAGGAAACAAACTTGTGGACTTACCAAAACGCAGGTAAATTGCTTTCACCGGGTCTCTGCTTTGGGGCACCATATATTCCCTTGCAGGAATTCAAATTTGATTATTTCTGGAGACTCCCGTCCCGCCAACTGTCAACAAGATGCCTATCCCCAAAAGTCATTTGGACATACACAAAACATCTCATTATTATGCATTGCCATGCTTGAAGGTCACTAGAAACAATTTCAATGGACTGAAATTATCGGACTCTGGGGACGGCCAGCGATGGTGCCTCAGTACCTCGAGGTTGCCCGCTTCTCGCAGCTAGAGAGGTGTAGTGGGAGCGACAAAGTGGTGATTTTGTATATTTAGTATAATCTAATTATATATTCTTTCTTTCTTTTCTTCACCTTCCTCTTTGCGCCAAGATTGGGAAGGTGCGCTAACAGCATCGGAAAAGAAAAGCAGTTGGAAAAGAACATGACAAAACGTCGAAAAGAAAAGCCCACAGGCACTTACGCCCCCTCTGTACGATTAATTAGTGAGAGCTCGTCACAGACAGAAAAATCTCACCCTAGAGCATCATGGAACCGCGAGCCGGATCCGCTCACAATATTGGGTAAAATCGTCAATGTTAAAGGTCCATCCCCTGGCCCAGGTGGGCGACAAGCGAGAATGCCCCCATACAGAACAAGCCCGCCATTCCGTAGCTTCTCTATCATGGCACCTTTTTCCTCGGCCTCGCCACAAAGATCTCACATTTCTCTCCTTCATGGACATTCGTTCACCGACTCAATCCAATTTCTCTTTCGGTCTCCCAGATCAACCGGCGTAAAGGTGGTACCCAACACATGCTCACCACTGTATAGTCATCCGCTTGTAACCAACTAAACTTTATTCATTTTCGGATCCTTTTCACACATGACCAAACATCTCAACATACTTTCATTATATCTCTCATTTTTTGACCCGCTTAATCCTTCACAACCCACACCACTACTCTTAAATTAGCGAGTTTTCTTGCCTCTCGGTGATTATCAAATTGCTTACCTCACACAGCTTAGTCAACACCCCTAAGATTGTTCCATCTAAACACATTGAAACTTTAGATCTATACTTCTTAAGTTTCCAGACCAATAGTCTCACTACCCATAAGTCAATAACACAGGACACAGTGTCACAATCTTACCCTACATTGTAAGACCCATGCGACACTCAAGACATAGTTCCTTCACATCCACCTCAAGACTTAGTACGATTTAATTGCACCAGCCACCTTCCTTGCCATTCACAACTTTGCCTAACTACACTCTGGCATCGTCCAGTTCACCTTCATCCAACATAATACCCCTTCAAAATAATTGGCACTTACAGACACTTGTTCTCGCTGCTCACCATCTAACATAACTTCACACGGAGGAGTGTCCTCACTCACAACCAATAACCTTTTACTGAGCTTATCACGCACGTTATTGTTACTTTCAAGGCCACTCCTACACTCTAGTTCACAACACTCCTGCCAATAAATCTCTCGTAATCTTAATCCTATCTACAACACGTCCCTTCAGACTCTCGCCACACAGAAACCAGAATCATCCGCATAATTAGAAATAATGGTAGGGCACCCTCCAAAACTCAACTGACCATTCTCCCACCATTCTAACAACCATTTCCTGCCAATCAAAACAACCTCAAAATTCATAACACCCAACACTCATATATGACACTAAATACAAATTGAAATAACCAAAGGAGAACATAACACAAACCCTGGTTCGTGTATCTCCAGCTATGTAATCTAAAACCAATCACCAATTGACACCATTTATTCATTACACAGCGCAGGAGTTCAAAACACTAATCGTCATAGCTCTGATACTTTTTGATTCACTATTCAGTAAGTTCCTACTCAACCAACCCATATACTCACTAACACCTGCCTAACGCTTCCCTATTAACTCCCTATCATACTCCTGTTGCATATCCATAAAACCTAAAATACAATTATATTCTTCCTTCATTCCCTCATATTCATATAAATACATTTTCAAATGTTAAAGATTTGATCCACCAACAATCCTCTAACCACTCCTAAACGCACTTGTTCTTCACCAATCTAGTCCTCGAGTTCCCTACTCGTAACGGCACTCTTAAGGTTCGAACCAAAATACAGGCCATATACCTTCCCTACAACCACCCACTTCATAAAATGGTAATTCCCTATAATTTGCTTAACAGTCCCCTTGTATCCCTTACCCTATAATACAAGGCGGAATACTATATATACCGGCTCTCCTTCCAATCTACCTTGGAACTATACCCTTTTCACTTAGCTAGATAAACGCTTTATTACACAACTCAAATCCAAATCAATCACATCTCGCCTCCGCGCTCTGATCATTTCACTAGTAATTTCATCTATACTGCAGATTTACCATTCTTCAACTTTCTCACCCTATCAATTACCTCCTCACTACTGTCAGCCTCATCCCCAAAATCCTATTCCTTCTTGCACACGAGTTCAAAAAATCCACCCACACACAGTCATAATCACCTCATCATTACTGTTAATTAATATTGTGATTTTCGATGTGTTCTTTCCACTCTCCCCTCACATTCAACTTCCATTTTATCAGTTACAAAGCACCATCCCTATTAGATTTATTCTCAGAGCTAGATTCCCCTCTATTCTCATATTTTAACCTTTCGCCGCTTCTCCTCCAGAAGAGCTTCCCTAATGTCTTTGTATTGATCCTCATTCATCCTCCGTTCCAAAAGAACTGTTCATTTACCTCTTGATTTCTCTACGTATAACTAGTTTTAGATAGTTTTCTTTTTCCTCCTTATATAATTCCAAGCACTTTTCTTTTGATAGTTTCATCATTTGCTTTTAGTAGATTCAACCACGCTTCTTTTTACTTTAACCGCTTTTCTTGCATCCTCTCTTCATTCCACCATTCGCTGTGAACATTCTTAACTTCCTATTTAAGCACATCCACACACTTCCTTTGCACTTAGCTAACAATTGCTTCCTTCCACTTCTGCCCCAGAGTGTGCTCAAGTATCAAGCTTGTTACAGTTCAAACCGTTTTACTGCGAGCGCTCTTTACATACTTATCCTTGATTATCTGCACACTATAAATTCTCACTCAATTTTACCTACTTCCTTTCGTATACCTTACCTCTCATCCAAGTCCCCCAACTAACTAATTTATACATAAGAAACAACACTAATGATCCGATAATCCCATTCCTAAACCCCTAACTATTTCAACATCCAATATCACATATTTCAACATCTACCTTCTTCACCAACACTAAAGTAATCAAACTTTTTCACTTCGATACCATCTCTACCTTACACCAACTCTAGTATACTTATGGATTACTCTTGTGTTTAAAGAAATATTACTTACACACATACCTCTTCTCTTCACAGAATCAATCAACCTTCTTCCTACCATTTCTCATTTTCTCCCGCCACCCCCAAAAAGTCCACCTGTTATTAACACATCCCTTTTTGACTTCACCTCATTCAGGTCCCCAAAACTATCAATCTGAATCTTAAGTTACTCACCCCATCCAAAAAACATCATTCAGATTATCCCAGAAAATCGTTACTCTCTTCAACGTTTTCCTCAGATTGACCATAAACGTCCCACAAACCCCTTAGAATATAAGATAGGGTTTTAGTCTTACGTATTTAACCATTAGAATTCTAGGACTCCACATCAATCAAAGTCTACCATAAGCTTCTACCAAGGTCAATCATCAAAACTTGCAACTACCTTTCCTTCCTCTCTCATTCTCTTCCACACCAGCACGCACACATTTCACATCACACCACTCTAATTTCACCTTTTCCTCTTCATCTTTGTTTCGTAAGTCACAGCGAGCAATATCATAAAATTTTTGACTCTTATCAATAAAATTTACATACTCCATACAACCCTGCTCTCCTCTTTCTCTCTTCAAACATTTATCTTAATATACCTTCTTGGACCCATTTCATATCTTACCTGTTTTTAAGTTACTTTATTAATGGTGTATACGAAAAATGTTTATAAGAGTCGTATTACCGGGCATCACGGACCTTCTCCGAGGCCTGCATTAGCATTCCTGGCAAGAAATAAATGGTGGTGTAGTGGGCAGCCCAACCCAACTACCACCCGCCCCTTTGTTTCCGACTTCTAACGACCAACCGGGACATTACGATGTGGGAAAATTTCTTTCTCCCGCCGCACACAGGGAATATGGTCAGTAGGGATGTCTGTTAAGGTGTTATCTAGAATGGCTGGTGTGTACATGTTAATCCATGTGTATATGAGTATGTGGATAAATGATGGTTAGTAAATAATTGTTATGGAGATGAGTGATGAGTGAAAGTAATTTAATGGATATAACGCCCAAAAGTGAGAAAGGGCCCACCAGTTAAAATAAACAAAATGGAATGGTGCAATGAAATACTACCCCGATATGCGTGTACCTCTTATATATATATATATACGTAATATAATATACTATATACTTTAACATTACTATATATATATATATATCATACTCTCTCTCTCTCTCATCCAATTATCTCTTCATTTCTCATATCTATCTATCTTCAATTACACTTAGTATATCAATCTTCTTATCATAGTCAATTTAGCCATCAGGCTTTCCGCCCTCCCCTTAGAAGAAATTTATAAATTAATGAAGCCCCTCTATGTCTAATTCTGGCTAGGATTACCAACCAAATTAATAGTGCAGAAAAATTTCATACATATTTCATACTCTTATACTGCGCTAAATCCTCTTTCTTTACACATAATGAGACTTACGAGTGAATATATAAGGTATGTTTGTGTACAATTTTCCCTTGACTTCCTCCTTTCTATCTCCTGCAATACCTTCCTTCTCTCTCTCATTTACATCTTTCTATTACGCTAACTCAGTCTAGGTGATTATTTATCGTTCAATCTTCTCATTCAATCTCTTTACAAAAAAATTAACAATCAAATTATATCTATCCCAAGCAAAAAGTTTTGACTAAATTTTGTTTGATAAAAATAGAGCGCGTGTAGGTATGTTGTAGTGAATTGTGTTCCATGCTGCGGATCTATTCACCGAAAGTCGTTCCTTTCGTACATTGAAATTATCTTAGAGTATCTTTGTTGGCAAAAAGAATCTGTTAAATTTCTTAATTTGTAATGTGTTGTGAGATGATCAATTGAATGTTGTCCTTTTAGGGTATTGAAGTTGTGTTGATTGTGGGATAATGTTCTGGTTCTCAGAAGTAAGGGTAACGAGTATAGTCCTCGAATATTTCAAATAATAGAGTCGCATACGCGTTCCGCCACCTCAGAACCTTCAGAGAGAATAGACTTCCTCCACACATGTATAGTTGTTGCGCTCCCAGAAGAGCATGGGAACATGAGAAACTGTGTGAGTAGGTGTGTTGAGGTGTTTTTTTTAAGATGAAGGTCCTTTGCAATTCTTTTAAAAGGAAAGAGTATTAGAAGATTTGAAAAAATGTGAATAATTTGGGTATGAACTGAACTTTTAACGAGTAATAGGTGATTTACAGTAGAAGGGTGGTGTAAAAAGGAAGGTAGGGATGTATTTATGTTTAACAGGTTAATTATTTGGTTAAAGAATAATGCAAAGAGTTTAAATATAATCTCTCTATTCAGGATAATATCTCTAGACAGTAGAGAGATTTAATATTTGAATTTTTTTCTTTTTTATGTTGCTACATCCTCCATAGGGAAGGTTGAGATGAACCCAACAAACTAAACCATATCTTAATTTCTAGTCTTATCAAATCCAAGTTAATCAATTGAATACAAGTCTCTTTACTTGAAATAAAAATACATTTCCAATTAAACCCCAAGGTTATACATCTTATGCTTTAAATGACATTGAAACAACAATAAGATTTAAATTTTTATTATATATATATATATAATATATATATATATATATAATATTATAATTAATAGTTAAATGATATGAAGAAAGTGTTTAATGTTATATTTACTTGAGTAATCATATATAATAATATAAAATTAGATAATATATATATATACCTATAATATAAAACTACACTTTCACAGCTGAATTTCAAATATAATTATCCTGTATACTACTAATATATATATATCATATATATAATATATATATATAGGTAACAGGGTATATGAGGACCCCAAGGAGAAAATGATTATAACTTATTAAGGCTCCACCATTCCCGAAATGACTAGCATCAGCCAAATATAACCAAACATCTGAATGATTCACAGTCCGTAGTTTATTGAAATTTACTTTGACTCATCCTGGATAATATGAATTCAAATAATAACTTACATACCTAACTGCTCATACTATGTGAGAGAGAGTATTCTTGCTAAAATAAATCCAAATGCCTATCGCTGTACGTCAAAAATAAGACAGATCTAAATGGAGCGAAGCGGAAATACTGTTTTCATAACCTGTACTCGGATATGATGGAAATTTCATTTCTATTACATGTAGAAAGAAGAATATGAAATATGTGGTGAAAAGTAGAGCAGCGTAACTTGATGTATATTGTTTCTATTATAATATTAATTTATGTGATATTCGTGCTACTAATTTTAAACACTATAACATAATGAAAAATATAATTAAGTTATTTTTATTTATTTCACTGTGGAATTTCATTGAGTATATTTCAATGTGTATATTAATTGGTTATTTTTTCGTGTATTTTACATTGTATATTTCATTGTGTATATTTCGTTTTGTATATTTCAGTGTATTTAATTATTTATTAATTTTTATTTTATATTATCCATTGTGTATATTCACTCAATTTCTCCCTCTCGATTTTCATTAACTTGTATGAAAAGTTTGAAATTAATATTACCTAGCTTAGGAATTAAATATATAATATCAAACTTCTTCCATGCCATGTTTAATTTGGTAATTCTCTTTATTAAATCTCCAGCCATAAATGTAAAATGCCCCTTTCCCTACAGCAGTCCAACATCTTGTAATAAGTTGAGTATTATAAGTTTGTTGTTGTGTATTTGTTATGTTATGTTATTGTTTACTGTCATGTCTATTTCTGCCGTAAAGTAAATTAAAATATATTAATATTTATTTATTATATATTGTTAACATCAATATATCTTCAGTTATTGGTAAAATATATATAAAATATTAAATCAATTATATAATTATATATATTAATATATTAATATTTATATGTATTTAATTTACATCTATGATCTATATTCATTATAATTTCGTATTAACTGATTAATAAGCCAACCCTACTTCAAAGTATTAATTACTATGTATTAATTAGTAATAATATTTTAATTTAATATTATAATTATAATATTAGCGATTGAACAGAGACCGTATTTTTAGGGATTAGTATCTGAAATTGATGTTTCTTGAATGGGTGTA
>JABUQX010083173.1:20000-22500 GCA_015478945.1 Trachelipus rathkii | reverse complement strand
TATATATATGTGTGTGTGTGTGTGTGTGTGTTTTTGTGTATGTATGTATGTATGTATGTATGTATTATTTAAGTATATGTATTGATGCTTTTTTAGGTATTTTATATCTTTCTATACATATATATATATATATATATATATATATATATATATATATATATATATATATATATATATATATATATATATATATATATATGTATATAAATAGCCCAGTAACTCAGTGGTAGCAATCGACTAGTAAAGCAAGGGTCCCAGGTCACCTCTGATAGGGTGGGAGAATGTGAGCTATTCACTCCCTGGGAATGGCTTCATGACGTTAATTGAGTACACTCTTCAATGATTAGGGCTCTGCCCGTGAGCGGTAGTGTTTACCTGTAAAAAAAAATCCTCACCGATAAAACAAAAAAGAACAAAGCTTCTTAACAAATTATGTGAAGACATCATAATCACTATCAAGTACAGAGTGCATCCCATTATTTGCTTTCGAAATATTGGTTATGCTGCTATAATATCAAATTAGTACGAATCACGAAAGCAAAATAATGACAAGGGGTGACTCAGAATTGTTGAATCAGCAGCAGCTATAATTCGAGAAGACATCAGATAAAAGATTTATGACAACAAATCTTATCCTTCATCAGACGATTTTCTCGATAATGTTTCATAAAAAAATTTCTCTGCAATCTGTTATTATGAAAAATAAATGGAGAAAAAGATAAATTGTAAAACAAAATTACCTTAATTGCACATGCAGCCGTCGCTGCTACTAGGCCAAAATCTTTTATATCGCCTCATCAAGTCGATCTTGGAGCATTTCTTTCTAAAAGATACAGTTCGAGAGTTGTACTAGATAAGAAGTGGTCAATAGTTTCGAGATTTTAACCTTAGAATATTTGAAACGTAGTGTTAAGTTGAAAATTCTTTCTCTGAATTTATCCTCGATGATACGTTGATATTAACATTGCAATCATAAACGGACACATCTTTCATGGAATGGTCGCTATTCAGTGCGTAACACCCTCCACTTTGGTTTCTCCAGGTGAAAGAATAGCAAAACTAGGAAATATTTGAAGCGCTCTTGTTAATTGAAGAATTTGGTAGTAATAATCTAATGAGTAATTATAAAACAACAATATAGATAGGACTTGAAAATTTAAAATTCGAAAAATTCAAAGAATAAAAAATCCAGTTTAAAGTGCAATTCAACTACTAGCCAACGACTTTCTATGAATTTTTGATAAATGGAAACGCTTACTTAATGTTCCAGGCTTGGAACAGTTTTATGCAAATAGTAGCATTATTCAAGAATTACGCTAAATCACTTACATTGTTTTTACATTTTGTTAATTCAACTCCAAGTTTTATGATACTTTATATAAAGTAATTCTCACCGTAGCTAACAAATGCAAAGCATTAAATCAAACCTATTGTTTTGTGACACTTGTTAATACACTGTATATCAAGGCTCGTGAAATAATATCTTCCTGCAGTAACAACTCTGAATTTAGGTCAGTAGTTTTCAGGCTTATTGTGTTGTGCATGCTGTGTATGCTGCTGTCTTCTCTGACAAAATGCTATCAGCATCTGACTATTCAAGAGCTTTAAGAGGATATATTTTGGTACATCTGGCAATGGAGAAGACTGCTTTATCTATGATCAATATTATCAACCCAGAATAATCAGCAGTTCTAGAAGTTTTTCTCAAAGTTGGTGCTCCCTCTTTTTTAGAGAAAACTGAAGAACTTATCAAGTGTGTATTACTCAAACTCTCTGAACAGTTACTTGATCAAGAGAAAAGGTAAGCGACAGCAAAAATATTGGTCTAATATTTAAATATGGTTACCTTAGAAAAACAATTTATACTCACAGAAGGAAGTGAAAATTGGTTCTTTTATTTACAATGTGTTTAAAAGGTACTTTTATCAGGCAAGCGGTTACTTTCTGCATGCTGAATCATGCCTACTTTGTTTACATAATATGTAATATGACAAACGATCTGAAATATTCTGGTCTGGCATCTGGACAGATATGACGGTAGCACAAACGTTTGTGCGATCGATAATGGTGGATAGACTCTTAAACGAGAAATTTCTGACGGCTCTCTGACAAAATGGATTCTTGCAATGCCCATTATTCTTGATATTTAACAGAAGATTGAGGATTTCTTTCATTTATTATTCGCTAAAACAGAACAATACAAATGCCAGGATCTCGTGAATATTTTTCTCAAAAGTTTGTAAAGAGCTTTTGTTATCGCTATCCCTTTCCTGTTTGAAAAAATGTCATGTCCATAAGTAATGGAGTGCAGGGAGACGAGAAAATTAATTGCTACGTAACATACGTAACGAGATTGGATATATATAATGACGATCATAATTGTTGAAAACTTCAACACAGATAAGCTCCAAAGGAAAAATCGAGTTATGCCTCTAAAGGATTTACTTCTAAAGTAACATATATAATTAAGACTTTCTTATTGACCCTGAGATACTTTTCC
>JABUQX010083173.1:0-17500 GCA_015478945.1 Trachelipus rathkii | reverse complement strand
AAATTACAGCAGGAAAAACATATGAAGCGGAGTACCACAGAAGAGACTGACCGAAAGAAGAAGCAACTACAACGAACAAAGCTGCGAGTCCCCATATTCATATAAATTCATGAAAAAAAGGGCATCCGCCTTGTTGCAACGAGCAAGATTGTAGCGAATGCGAGATCCAACTCAACTACGAGCACATTGCCGTTTTTTAGTACTTATAAAGAATAGAACACCATGTCCACGTCCAAGATAGTGGGCCAATGGAGTTGAAAAGGGACCGTATTAACTTGTAACTTAGCCTCAACCTATCAATTAAAAGGCGAAATGGAGCCCCCAAATTTTGCGAACAATAACTCCATGAAGGTGGTAAGACCTTAAATAGCATAACATCGTAAAAAAAAAAAAAATACCCACAACTGAAAAGCCTCCCAGTTTCTTTAAGCACCTTACAACCTTTATGAGGTTCAAAAACAGCTTATTTTTTATTTCAAACAGGATATGTTCCACAGGAACGAATCAACGTCGAAGGATGGATAGTTGAAATTTTTTAAGGAGATTGAAGATGTGAGTTTTAAAGGTTAAATCACAAGGGGTTCGTATACACTGGAAACTCATCAGTCAGGCAAGAATTAGAATCGGAAACTGAGTCGAAAAACCAATCTAGAAGCAAAAGAGGAAAGCAGATTGAAAATGAGTAGTACGGCAAGAATGAAACAGTTAGATAGCACGAGAATTTAGTGAAAAATTAAAAAAATAAAGTAAATAAGAGCACAACTTTCAAACCACCAATTAACGAAAAAGAAAATTACTCCAAAACAATGCATATGACATCTGAGAGAAAACTAAATACGTGAGAAAAGAAGAAGACTTAAAGAAAGGGGAATAAGTTGACAGCAGCAATACTCAAACTTTCAATATTCAAGGCCCACCACGCACGACTCCCCATATCCTAAGGGGGAAAAAATCAGTACATCAGGAATAAAATAATTTCAATTGATCTCGGATGGTTCGAAAATCTATGGTGATCTTGAAAAAGACGGAATAAGTTCCCCATGATCCAAGAAATAAGAGTTGAGAAGAGTTCAAAGATTTTAGACAAAAATACAGATGAGAACTATAGTCTAATAGTTGGAAGGATCAGACGGCTACCTTTCTTCGTGATTCGTGAAACATATGCACGCTTCCACATAGAAAGTTGGCTAAAAATTACGCTTAAAGGGAGTAAAAACCAAACAAACAGCAGCCGAAAGCACTTCTTCAAAACATTGGTGAGAATGACGTCCACCACACCTTTCCTAACATTCATAGATCTCAGATCTCTACTCGTCTGTTAACCACAGGAATCATGACATTGATGAGGTAGGAAACCATACTCCATGGTAATTAGATGGAAAAAAAGCAAGTCAAGAATTACTTTCAAAAGTATGCTACAGGCCTCAGAACATAGAGGAAAAAGCAATTTCAGAAGCTATTAAGATTTTCAAGGACCAAAATTATATAGCAAAATATCAGGAGTCAGGCACTCATTTGTGAAACACCTTAACTACGAATAAATCTATTAACGATCCGACTGAGCGAAAATTAGCAAGAGTGATAGAAGGCAAGTTTCCATTTCGACACTTGTCTGTAACGTGAAGACACGAGAGCAGAACCATCAAACACGGATTCAGAAAAAAGTATTTATTAGAAGATGGGAATAACCTTGCCCATTCCCTCATATCACCCCTTATTTCACGTACCATAGTATCCTAGTCAAAGCAATTCACACTAAGGTAGATACAAAGAAAAGCGACGCAAGCCCACAATAGCCAATTAAATTGTCAAAATATTTATCATGTCTGCTGAGAGATGTTAAATAAAAGCACCAAATTATATAGATACCACATGAGAAAAAATAACAAACAAACCAAAAACAAATGGGAATTGAAATGTTAGAACCAGAAGTATTAGTCCTTAACCAACTTCCAATCATTAGAGAAAACTGAATGTTTGCTTCTCGCCTATAGTATGAATTAGCCCAACTACTCAGTGGGGTATACGTTTATATCCCCTAAGAAGAGGACCTCACATTTAGATACGGAAGAAACAACCAGTCTCTAAATAGAAGGATATTTAAAAAACAAATGGTTTATTAGGGAACCACTACAGAAACACAAGAAATAGTAGCAGTAGAAGAAGAATCTTAAGCCATTAAATTTCGAGGGTGAATTCAAGATTTTTCGACACGTGTTTTGTGATCTAATGTTATATAGCACAAACTCCACCATTAGGCAATGTGGAACAAAAATTAAATAACGATTATTAATTACAGAAAAATCCTTGAATAACTTCTGCAACAATAAATAAAAATTAATGGACTAAGATGATACACGCAGAATCAAATTAGATCTAGCACACTTTTCAAGCTTAACAGAGACTCCGCCCTCTTCACTTCTACATCCAACTCATCCATCATTCGTGCAAACATCTCCAATCCAACTGTCAATACAAATCATGGTACAGACCGCAAAAAATAAACAAACAAAAGACAAAATAAACACTAAAGCCTACATTAGAAGTTTTCCAGGAGTATTTATTTCTTATGGGTAAAAATAAATAAAATCTTAAATTTTCTTAAAAAACCTAAAAAGTTTAAAGACAGACACTTAAAACTTAGTACAGTAAAGATAAAGTAAAATTTAAAATACAAAAGTTTTGCAATTTAAAATTAAAAATTTTAACGTTAAAAATTAAGGTAACGTATACCTCCTTTTCAAAATGAAAATTTAAGCAAAAGCATACCTAACCAAATAATCATTTTAAAATACATCCATTTAAACAAAAATAAAATTCAAGAAAATTAATACCTATAAAAATATTACAAGAAAAAACAATCATATATATGTATATTTTTATATATATATTTTTTAAAATCAATGTAGAAAAGCTAATATTTTTCTTATATATATTATATAAAATCTTCTTTTATGATATATATATATATTACATATAAACATATTGTTGTAGTAAAAGACAATAATATCTGATGTTTAAAATCCGTTAAATCCTTCAAAACTGTAATCAGTCATTTTGCTAAGTACTGCAAAAATGCTAGAAAATTTCTACTTCAGTGTCACTAATGGCTTATTTAAAATAACCTACGAAATATATAAGTTGAAGTCCAACATTCAACTGATAAACGAACAAATCCTGTAAATCAGCGCATAAATAATATTACCAATAAAAAATATAATAAATATAAAGAATAATGAAAATAAAAAATAATAAAAATAAGTAATACAAAGAAAAAAAAAAGATATAGAAAAATGATAATATTGATTAAACTGTAACGTAGAATTATCACCTCTCAGCTCTCATCCTAATTCTCTTATGTATGTCTGAGACCAAATATTCAAAAGGAGATTTCTTTACTCTAGTAATACTTTGAAAAATATCTTTCATACTAATTTAACTTGATTTATTCACATCAATTATCCTGAAAAAAAACTAAATGAGTAATGATGAAAAGGTTAATAAAAAAAAAAAAAGAGATTTTGTGCCATATAAAATTAAACAAATTTAGCACTCCAGCAACAGTAAAATAAAATGATTATCTAGAAACATTCGTTGAATCTGCACCATATTCGAAATTTAATGATGATAAATACTTAATAATTCTTTCTTTACCTACTGCATACTATTATCTTGTGTTTTCTGTTATTACAGGTTCTCGACTAATTAAAGATAACAAATTTTTGAGGCCATTTTTAAATATCTAACTATTTCTCACGAAGACTGTATGATATTCTTATCTATATCTAAATGATAAGATAGGTGACTCTTCTTACGGGGATAATTTATAAAACAGCGCCGTCAGTATATTAAGCCTCCATCTGAGGATAAGTTAGGGCTAAGATCTTTACGATTTAACTGTTAATAACAGTGGCGAAGAAGGTACCCCAAACATGGATCAGTTTTCTCATGATCTTGGAACAGCCTTTTGTTAAGACGATGATACCTACAATTACATACAAATGGTATCGTACGTCTAACCAGTTCATGGTCCACTTCTTTCCTCTCGAGCATGTAATAAGATACTACACTAATTTCGTCTCTCAAAATGTTAGAAATGTTAAAAACTTGAGAAATAATAATTCTTGTAGCGCTTATGCATATATTTAAATATATATAACAACATTTATACTATACGTACCTCTCCGCGCTCAGGGAACAATCGGACATGACGTACTCAAACGCAGTATATTAATCCCTCGAAATTGTGTAATGGGCTATGAGTTGGTGGGGGGCACTATGCGTCACGCTTTACATTTCCATATCCGTTATCCTTATATGATAGTGGTAGGAATTCCTGCTTGACTAGTGATAAATGGAACGTTATAAGATAAATGCCTGAAAAAGTAGGAAAAGGAAATAGAAATAACCGAGGAGGATGGGGTGGTGTCGAGAGGAGAAGTTTTAATCCTCTCTTAAACTAAATCTAGTTACTCTATCACCGTCCTACGCAAATCACACCAGATGATTTGGAATGGCTTCTGCTCATTCGAGTGCCGTCAGGGCGACTAGAAATCACTAACTCGACCTATACGGAAAATGAGAAAATAAAACTTGAACATATCTACTAATACAAACTCTTATGAAATAAATATTATTCCGTCAGATCGGAAATCAAGATTACAAAGATTATTATTATCGTGTCTAAGGTTAACGTCCGTGCTGTTCAGCAGCAAAATGATGTCAGGGCTGACCTGCTACGTAGTGATCACCCTATGTTGACCTCCATAAATTTCCTGTTCCCCTTCAGGAAAAGGCCATCTCTAAAAACGCTTCCCGGGTGCAAAAGTATGACCCTCTCTATCCTCCTCCTAAATCGCTCTGACCACGAGACCGGACTGGGTAGCGTTACACTCAGATACCTCTCCTCTGACCAACGGCGGTAATCTCTTCGAGCTTCCTTGTTATATCAATTCATTAATTTCACCCTATCGGCCATTTCTGTCCCGCCGCTAACTCTAACTCCCGACACATCCTCGACTTCAGTATCTGTCCCATCTATTGCACTTCCCCTAGCTGGTTATGACATAATACCGTCCTGTGAAAAAGAATATAAAATAAGATATAGAATATACATAAAAACATTAGAAATGCAGGTAAAAGAGATAGTCGGCACTCTGGTGGGCACCGTCTGCTTGCTCTTTGCTCAATTGCATTGTCTTCTTGCTATCTAAGGAAGACGCAGGTACGAATTCGTCTAGTGCTTCTTCCACAGCCAAGCTGTTTTCTTCCTGTAGATAAACTTCTCTTTGTTTAATTGGCTCTAATGTTTCTCTTCCCGGTTGTTCTTCAGCGTGTCCCTCTTCTATTGGAGCTTCCATGAGTGAAGTGTAATCTTCTTTGTATGAATAGTTTCCTTGGGATTCTGTATTTAAAGGTTTATCTTTTTTAATATTACTAAATCTTTGTTGGCGGATGGTTCTGATTGAGATTCTAGAAGTGGTACCTCGTAATGTCTATTAGTTTCCTGTATTGTTCCTTCGTGCACCGTGATGAGAAACTTCATATCTGCGTTTTCTTGGGAGAATGGCACTTTCGTGTGAGTCTCTACGAAATCGCCTTCTAGTATTTTTAAACCTTCTTCTTTGGAATGTGATCGAAATGCCACTACTGCATGAGCGTTTTCTGTTTTGTGCTCCTTACCGTCTGTGTCGCTTGAGGCTTCTGTTTTTCCTATAATTCCCCATCCAAGTCTAGTTTGATATCCGAACGGTTGACCTTTCTTTCCAGTAATGACATTCAACAGCTCTAATGCTTCTGCACAGTCTAAGCCAATCAAGACTTCGGCACTTAGCGATGGTATATCCGGCTCCAGTTTGTTACATAAACCTCGTAAGTGTTCGTAATTTTCCACTACTTCACGCCATGGTACTGTCGTTCTGTCTGCTGCAATATCATCTCGGATGTATACGGCTCCTAGGTGAATCTTTTATTCTGCTCGTAAGCTTTGTACGACAAGATTTTCGCATTTTAACGACTCGGAATGTTCTGTGCCAGATATAGTCTTAATACTTAAATTCACCTTGCTTTCAGTAAGACCAAGCCTTTCAGACAAAGATGTTTTCATAAATGATGTTTGATTGGTGATCCAATAATGCTTAAGTAAGTATTATGCGTCTAGGAGAGCTGAGACTGTGAATCCAAACAGGCAATATTAAGGACTGTGTTTTGTTTTAATTTTTAGCTTTCCTCGCCCAAATGCGGTTGCTTATTACTTGTGGGTTTACTATATCTCTTTCTTGATATGATGGTGTGTAATAGTTCTGTCTCATGCTATGGATGTGTATGGTGGTTTTCTTTTGCAGTTATCATCTGCAGCGGCTCCCTAGGAGTTTCCGCAAAATTCTTCCCCATGTGATTTGACCGTCTAAGAAATTAATGCATTAACTTCCTTTCTATCTGGGTTATTTCTTCGTCTTTGTATGAAAACTGATTAGATTACAAATTTCGGGCAGATGTGTAAGGACATAATGATCTCTCGTTGCAATAAGCGTAAGCGTGCTCTATCTTGTGTATGCCTTCTGATAACAGCGTTAAGTTTGCAAAACAGCTTGCCATTTCTTACCGTAGCCCTCCTCTCTTGCGGCAACTTTGCTTCTAAGGGTATTGGTCGAACACCATCTGGTTGCCATAGTTGTTTTCTGAAGATATTAAAAAGTTAATAGGTTATTTATATACACAAACATAAATTAACCGATTAGCATTTAATTATCCTTGCAGAAAAACCAAACCTTTTTCAATCCGAGATTACCTGCATTCATTTTCCTTACAATCCACAATATATCGAAAATAACATGGGGTATAGTATAAATATATTTTTTACAGTAAATTTATATTACAATTTACAGATCCCCTATGATCTATGAGAAAATCTTGAAACAACTACAATCTATAAATCATTATTATCTCTGCTCTCTGTGACTATACCCAAACATTACCAGAAAAATCAAAGACAATACAATATAAAGCCTAAGAATCAATTTTTCAGATAAATATCAATCCTTATACTCTCATATATTCAGTGCCTAGCATCACAACAAAATAAATCCCCTTTTCATATCTTTTATTCAAACTTAAATTTACTATATGCAAAAACTTAAAAAATTTTGCAACTTTAATTTTCAAATTTTCCTCTTTATTTTGCCAAACCATCTGTGTGTATAATAATAATACTATCTGAACCGTCGGTGGGGGGGGGGGCGGTATACTGCGTTCCACTCATACTTGATGCGATTAATGATTGCATCAAATTTTTACTTATAGGGAAAACTTAAAGTGACTTCCTTTTGACCTATAAAATCGACATAGGCCACACGATATACCCAAAAAGATGTAACCATAGACATTTACGCAATTATTATCGGTCTTATTTATAAAAAAATCGAAATCGTACAATACTAATTTGCCAAAAGATTCCCCATCTCCTCAAGTTTTCACTCTAAATAAAAAAAGAACTTAAATAGAAACTTATAGAATAAACTTAATTGTGATCAACATTATTAACCTAACTTATAATATCAATTCGATCAGGAAAATTTTTTGACGTCTTGACTAGTGGTTTATTGATATTATTTTTAATTTTCAATAAAATAATTTACCCGTTATTTTCAGATATTTGGAGTTGTCATTTGGTTCTGAGGTTTATAATATAAAAGTTGACGAAGCTATGTTGTAAAAGTTAGTGGTATTTTCCATGTCCACGGATCCAAGTCGGATTGGGTTAGGATTAATGTATATGTCTAATTACAATAAATTTCTGAAATTGATCCAATATTAAATCAGAAAGAGAAATAGAACCGTTTAATTTAAAACTTAGGGTGTTTCAACTCAAACACACAGTTTGTAGGGTTAATATTAAGAAATGGAAATTTGATAAATTGTTACGGCTCACATTGGATTTTTGACTCACAATAGGTTGGCAAAATGTGGATAGGAAAAGAATTTAAAAAAACATTTCAAAAAACAAAGATTGGACAGAAAAAATGTTCAAAAATGTTTCGCCTCTTGAAAATAGGGGAAGACTATCAAGTCAAAGGAAGTCTTTCCAATGTTCTTATTTAGTAAAGGAATGCACGGATTAAGTTAAAGCCTGGTCCGAAAGAACCGCACTAATGTAGGAGAGCTATAAAATAGATGTATGGAATTAAAAAGCCTTTCGCTCCAATTGAAAGAAGCCTAGACTAACACTTGCACAAGATGAGAAGAGGTACCGTTATGGCCTTTATAGGCTCAAGGACTCAGTATTCGTTGGTACTTCTGAAGCTATAATGGCGTGTAGTCAAAAGTTCAAGAGATGTGGATCAGGTAGCCTATTATTTCTTAATTATCAAATAAGCTCATAAAAAGAGGTAAAGCAGTTTTGTATATAGAATATTCATTAGTTAATGACACTTAAAAAAAATACTCATTAATTATAAACGTGTATATAATTTACCAACCATCTATAATCGTACAAGTCTTACGTACAAGGAATAAGTAAATCAGAGAATCAGTTACAATAGAATCATATGCTTATTTTCATTCTGTTAATACTTCTTTATATTGCCTCCCAGATTGTTATTCTCCGATAAATATCTTTAAACCATGCTTGTGCCTTATGGGTTTAGATAAGAATGATCGTTATGTCTTTCAGTAGCGTAAGAAGGTGATCATATGGATTAAATGCAGATATACTTACTATAAACCTTGAGGAACGGTATGAGTGAGGAAATATTAAACCCGAATATCTTAACTGAAGATATTAAACGGAGTAAAAGCTTAATCCAATCAGAGGTGAAAATCTAAGGATGCGAGTTGTTGTGGGGTGTCATTTCTCAGTTCATGGTCCAAGTCGATTGGAAGTATATAATTAATTGTTTGAGAAGGCCTACCATATGCGACCAGCGGATAAAGTAACATTAAGAGATACACTAAAACTCGTCTACTAACCGGCGGTCATAGTAAAGAAAGGATAGAATAGCGGTTGAGAATTGGGAAATATTGAATGTACGATTTTGATAGTTGACACAAAAAAACCTGTTGTCGATTTACTTTTTTTTTTCTAAACTAGACTCTATTCTTGTTCCCTGGGGTGTTCTTTTATAGTTAAAAAAAAAGCCTCTAGTAAAGATGAATGCGTTCCGCATTAACAGAACTGGGAAAACATTTTAGATAAACCTACCTAGTATGCAACACGTTACTTCCATTTGCCAAATGGAAATTTAATCAGTTTTCTCGGGGCCTGATTCATTGTTAACTGTCCCCTATTGAGGAGTTTATGGTCTGTATCAGCTTCAAAAGTAGAATCTAAAAGGATGAAAGTATACGACGTTTTTTAGGATAATGCTTTAAATCTTTCGTATCGTCCATAAATCCATATTATCGACCAAAGTTTTTACAATTACTCACTATTTAATTTTTGGCCTTAGTGAACGTTTCATATTCTTTATCAATTGTGGTATTCATTCCTTGAAAATAAATCTTTTAATTACTAAATTTAATTTTAAAAGAGTACCAATCTTGCAACGAATCTCGAAATTAACAAAGAACTTTAAATCAGTATAGTATTAAATGGAAATAAATCATTATGGGAAGCCAGGAGTCAGAATTTTTGTTTTCTGGTGAAAGCTAAGAGGTCCAGAAGAATAACTGAAACAGAATAGGTAAGAATTTATATAAGGTATAAAAGGGAGAGTATGAAAACACAGTAGTGATTGCAGCTCACCTTTGTGTTTAAACCTCGAAGTATCCCACCCTTTTCTGCATTTATTATATGATAAGGAATAATAGAGTGAAATAATTTTGGTTCTTTAAACTATGTTTAAAAGTATAAATACTATCGTAATGTTTAGTTGTTTTAAGCTGAATAACTTGTCTAAAAACATATAGTAATAATAATAAGTGGGAAAATTTCAAGTTTACATCTATATTAATATTAGAGGATTGAATATATATAACGGGTTATAATTGCGTTACTCTCCCAAATCAGTAGTTCGGGTAGCTTTACCGAGCTATTCAGTTTACTCATCTCGCTATGTATTGTGAATACTTACACTTATAATGAGGTTTATTCTTATCCCCACGAAAAGTTGCCTTATGGATTGATAGTTTAAACAGCTTCAGGAGCTAACGTTCTTCTCCAAATCGAGTCCAGAGTGTCATACATATATAACTGATAATCCAGTATTATATATACCATTTGGTTATGTACTAAAGTATTTATTAGATGAAGTGCAAGTATATGTGTTATAATAAAATAAAAATATGTAGCTGCATTACGTAACTTAATGCGTATAAATTGCTAGAATATAGTTGCGTTATTATACACAATACATCTAATTATAAATATATAATTATTAATATTTTAAATTATTAAATTTATTATTATATTATTACGTCGAAAGATTCGATTCCCGAAGGGAAAAAATCAAAATTAATCGAGGTTATACTGAGATTATTTATGAAAAAACGAATTCCTGTCCAAGCGAATCGTTTTTTTACGCATTTTTAACCAACATATGCCTTCCACCTAGCCTATATAGTAGTATAATTTGATACTTCTTGCGCATCCGGAGTAATATATCTGACTGAGCCTTATATGTAACAATACCGAGCTAATATGTATTTTATGAATAAAATTGAAAACATTAATACATAATAATAGTAATTAATAATATAAATTAATATATATTAAAACATCAAGGTAACCAGAAAATAATACGAATATTATAATATATATATATTAGTGGAATATATTATTATACTATATAATATAGAATATAATATAAACGAATAACAGATGTTTGGTATTGAAATATTAGGTCACTTTAATTTATTGGTCCTGATTATAGATATATACATATATGATCAGATACAATGTGACTAAATTAATATACTATTAACAAAAAGCCAATTTCATAAATAAAATTGATTAACCTAAAAAGGATCTCTTAACCTTAGTTTTAGTCAACCTCCTATATGAAGGTAATATAGTTATAAGTCCGTATATATAAGTATAATATATAGGGCTTATATATATATATGACCTAGCGACCTTTATATATACCCTGATTATATATTATATATTATAAAATCCCACCATACCGGTACGATATATAGTATTGTTTATTAGGATATCATGATACTGATTCCCCATAATTGTCTGAGAAAATAAAATAGCACAGAGAGTTAGCCATAATAAACAATATATATCACCCTCGGTATCCATAACCCTATAAGAGGTATGAATTCTATTTTACGTATAATAAATAAATAAATTGAAGAGAGAAGAGTGTACAATAAAGAATATAATAGACCCTATATCTTATTATATATATATATATAAAATAATAGGAATCTGGACCAAAATGAAAAAATATAAGGTAATTTCAATTCACTTTGTATGGATGTCTTAGAAGCAACAGAAAATTTGTCAATAATTTATTTAATTTTTTTTATTATTATATGACTAATAGAGAAAAATAAGGTTGTATTCCATATAAAAAGTATTATATAAGACTCGTCTACTACACCGTTCATAGATATATTAATAAAATTGGGTTTAATAATGTAAAAATGGTATACCTTCCCTAATAAAGAATATCGCGAGAGATAATAAGAATATGAAAGAAGTAGAGTCTGACTGCATACCGATAGTCAAGGATAGAATTAGTCAGGTACAATAAGAAAAGGTATTGACAGAAACTGCCACCGTAACATATATATATATATATATATATATAATTATATATAATATGAGCTAGGCTATATACTATAGAATATACACCGGTTAAGTTATAAAGTCGGTGTTAATAGTATATATATATATTATATATATATACTACTGTTAGGTTTTGTATTTTTGAAAATGAATATTATGTATATATTTATAGTACTTATAATTATGATACTAATAACTCTATATTGGTGTCCTACTACTTTATATTATATATATATTACTTATTCATATATATCACTTGTGAGTAAATTTTGCTATATAGGCTAGATTTATCATATAGGTAATAAAAATATTATATACTAGGTATTTCAGAAATATAACTACCTCAATAAGAATATAAAATCCGAAAATAAAATTAAAATTTATATATATAATAAATTAAATGGAAAGACGCGATCAATAATGAATTAACACGAAAATATTAACCTAAGATTGAGTAAAAATAAATATAATACCTTTAAAGAGTTAATTTTTAATTATACTTATTATTAGTTGACTGGGATAACTATATTCCACCTATAAATAATATTATAATAAACTATCTTAAATGCTTAAAAATTTAACGTTGCTTTTGATTTAACAGTATTACAGACCACACCCTAAAATAGCAATTGGATAAATTAGTAAGAGTTAATAAATGGGGGTTACAAAAAAGAGCAACCTTAAAATAAAGCTTGATTATTTACATTAGTTATAATTTCTGAAATTTGAAAGAATATTACTCCCAAATATTTTTCTTCATTACCCACATCATTAACCCTATTTGATTTAAAACCCCAAGCCCTTAATAACCTCCCTTTACTGGTTGTGATAAAAATACCAAGCCTCCATAACACCATTCCTTCACTATATTAAGATAAACTTATAATTAATTGTATATATATATAAATATCTAATTTATATAATATAATATAAACATATTAATATAAATACGTATAAATAATATATAATAAAATATACTATATTATAATAATTAGATCTTATTTATAATATATAATTATATATTGATTAATATAATCTAATAATATATATATTAGATATATTACAATAGTATAATATTTATGATTATATAATATTTGATACATATTATTATTTAATATATTTTATAGATAAACTAAAAATGTAAACGTAAATTAAATTTAATACTAATAACCTCTAATAGTATAATATATTTAAATAAAATTAAATCATACTATAATATTCGTCAAGATAATATATAGTATATATATATATAATCTATAATTATATAATAGATAATAAATATATTCATAAAATATAAACCATATATAATCCATAATATATCTCATAGAAACTACTATATAATATTCATATACTACTTCTACAGTATTACACATCCTTGTACTTAATAATATATAATAATAATATGATAAACTTATAACTATAATTACTGCTAATACGTAATTCAAATATATATATATATTAATATATAATATATAAATAAATCACTATATATTATATAAATTATAATTATTAATAGTAATTATTAATCTAAATTGAAATATTATAATTATACTAAATATCTATATAGTATATATATATTAATATATTTATTAATATTTATTAATAATTAAATTATAAATAAAATATATATGATATATAGTATTAAATACTATATAGTATTTATTATAATAAATATTATTAATATATATTTATTTTAACATTTAATAATAACAAATAAAATATCTAATATAATATATTGAATATTATATATTATATTAATATATAATCAGTAATATATTTATAATATAATATATATATTATTAATATATATATATAATATATATCTAATTTAAATATATAGTAAATAATAATATATAATATAATATTACATTAAATAATAAATACCATTACTTCTATTTATATTCATATCTCATCTCGTTATAAAAAACATATAATGAGATAAATATATTAATAACTATATAATATAAATATATATAATACTACATATATTAAGATGCCATATATATATATAACTATATAGAAATATAATATTATAATATCTTATATATTTGAATATTAATTAATATGCAATATAATTGACATGGCTAATAATATATTTAAAACCATAAAATCATCTATATATTATTAAAAAATCTATCTAATTTGACTATTGTTTAATTATTCATCATAATCAATCAACCTCTAATATCACACATTACCTACGCTATTATCACTATAATATGTCAATATCTTAATTAATACCTCTCTATACCCAACATCCCCTTACCATCTACACACTATTCTACAGCTCCATATATACATCGAGCAGTCTCCCCGCTGAACTATCTTCGGCCATCCATATAGCGCCTAAAAGATTCATTATTAAACCATTAATATTTAAATCTCAATGATACTCACTATTCCTCAATCACATTGCAAGAAACTAACAGACAATCATACAGAATCTCAGGCATATCCACAGACATCTCTAAATATACACAATCATACGTGTAGCTAACCACATCTACTATAGATCAAGTCTATATATATCACATTACTCTTATATATAATATCTATTATATATATATAATCTTCATATATTATATTATTAATATTAACATTAATAAATATATATATATATATATAATATATAATAATATATTATATATAATATATATATATTAATAATATATATATATATATATAATATAAAAAAATATATATATATATATATTATATAATATTATATATAATATATATAATAATAAATATTAATTAATACAAAAATAAAATATAGTATATAATATTATATAATAATATATTAATATATTAATGTAATAATATATATAATTATTAAAATAATAATTATATTATATATATTAATATATTTATATATATATTATACTTATATATATATTATATTAATAATATATATATTATATATATAAATTATACAAAATAGATATATAATAATTATAATATATTAATTACATAAAAATATAGTATATATATATATAAAATTATACATTTTTAATACAATATTAAATAATATATATAAATCATCATCTATAATATATATATCTATTACTATACATTATTATATATATATATATATATATTAATATATATAAAATTAATACTAATATTAATTATTAATATTAAATATATTAATATTTAATAATAATATATAATATATAAATAAATATAATATATAATATAGTATATATATATATATATATTAATATTAATTAATATATAATTAAATTAAAATATTAATAATTACTAATAATATATATATTATATATTTAAATATTATATAATATATATTAAAATATAACGTATAACTAAAATAATAATAAATATTATATGTTAGAGATTTTATTATATTTATTTTCACTAAGATATCTATTATATTATAACAATATATAATTAAATTAACTATTAAATATTAATAAATTAGTAACTTATAATAATAATATATCCTAATTTAATACTATATAATATATATATATATTAATATATATATATATTTCTATTATATTATAAATACTTATATATAATTCATAATTAAATAAATTATATTATAGAACAATAAAATCCATTTAAGTAGTGGTAATCTAATATGAGTAATAGAAATGAGACATAGCCTAAATATAACCAATATAGACAATAAACAATCTTTATGAGCGAGTCGCACTGCGCTGACATGCATTACTGGCGTTCTTAAATCACAACCTTCATATAACAAAGTACTATACTTATCTAGTGAATTAAACAATATACTGATTAGGCACTCTACAAATCGGTAGTATAAGGCTGGCTCACAGAAGCTCAAACGCCATAAGAACACACGGATGTGATCTTCGCTGCCATTCTTAGAGCATCCCCAGAATGAGTATGCAATGTCAAATATAGGAGATAGATTCAGAAAATATTTATAACTAGATAATAGGTAATATTACATAAGTTACAATTGCTTTCTAAATAGATTACTGATCATACATACTTATTATAAGACTATTATGCATTATTATGATTAATATAATTTCACATATACTTATATATATATATTATATATAATAACATACATGATATATAATATAATAGTTTTAATAATATATAATATATATAGTATATATATATATTAATAACCATAATATAATAAATAAAATATATATAAATAGTATAAATAGTATATAATATATATATATATGATACATAAATATAATGTAGTATATTATATTACATGATATAAATATATTATATTTAATATATTATATATAATATATAATATAAATATTATATACTATATAGTAGTAATATAATAGTAACTAATATATATACAAATAATAATCATGATATATTAACAATATATATATAATAGCTATATAAAATATATAATAATTTTTCTATTTAAAATGTTCTATATTTATATACATAAAAATCGCCAATTATTATAAGATGTTAAAATTATTCATATTTGTAACATTAATGTCTAAAACATTTTTTATTGCCTTCTCTGGATTGAACCATACCTCATTGATGCGCGTTATAATTAAATTATTGAGGACATATCCCGTATGATAACATAAAATCTAGAGCCATCCTCTCCCCCTAAATATGTTGAAGATATTCGAGAGAAAACAGTATAAAGCAACCGAATTCCCAGTCATTAAGGTCAGAACTAATCACCTAGGTGCCAGTACCTATTGTTCATATCTCTCGAGATCCCTTTTAAATATTTATAAATTATTATAATTATTTTGAGTCCAATGCAATAATATTTTAGTAATTCATATAAATATAAGATGATATAAGACAAGAACCAATCCTTTCATAATAGAAAGGTAGAAAAATTATCTGACACACCTCCTGGTTATGAACCTATCATGACATGAGCTGCGACAGTGGAAAGAAGAGACCCACATATGACAACAGTCTATGTTTAATTTAGTTTATATTATTATACAAAATAAATATATTTTATACTAATCATTTATATAATTAATATAATATATATTATATTTAAATATACTATAATAATACTTTAATTATATATCCATATCATACCATAAATACAATACTATATATAATATATATATATGATATATATATAATTAATTATATATAATATAATATATATAATAGTTTATATAAAATACTATAATATATTATTAATAATATATATATATTATATATCATATAATATCGCTAAAAATAATATATTATATACATAATAGAGTATAATATATATATAATTAAATTTTTTTATAATAAATATATCTAATATATAATCATATATAATAAATACAATAATATTATATGTAGTATATATACATATTAGATATTATATAAATATATAATAAAATATATTAATATATTATATTACATATATATATAATATATAATATATACAATGTATATTAAATATAATTAAATAATATATATATATAAATATAATATAATATATATATATATATATTAAAAATAATAATATATAATATATATATATATTAAATATATATTATATATAAAATATTTATATATATATAAATATATATATATATATTAATATTAATATATTATTATATATTAATATATATATATTAATATATTATATTATATATATATATTATAATATATATATATATAATATATAATATAATATATATATTAATAATAATATATAATAAATTAATATATATTATCAATCTAATAATATAACTGCGAAGATACTTCAGAAGGAGCTTATTTAAATATAGATCTATTGGATGCTGGAAATTA
>JABUQX010083172.1:25000-27899 GCA_015478945.1 Trachelipus rathkii | reverse complement strand
GGAGAGATGAAGAAGTAAATTTGATATGTTTACGGTAGATGATAGTGATCTGGATGAGCGTCATAAGGGTCGGCTGTAGGGCTGTTTGCTAATGGAATCAGATTCTAAAAGTATGTTTGACGACAGTGAAGTGCGTGTGGTAAGGAGTAGACTGAATTGGAGAAAGGTGATTGGTTTAAGTAGTGAGTGATTGTTGTAGGCGGAGTGAGGCAGGAGATGGGTGTTATGTCCGTCCTTGGTTATTTAATTTGTATATGGATTGGGGTTTTGAAAAATTAGGAGGTAATGGGATGACAGGGGAAGGTGTTAGAATGATGGAGAATTGGAGACAGGAGTGAAGGTGCCTAGCCGTATTAGTATTGTGGGATGATTTGGTTTTGTGTGACGAAGATCTGAAGGAGGAGTTGTGATAGAGATTGGGTAGAGGGATTTGGCGCGGTGTGTAAAAGGGTGGGTTTGAGAAGGTAAAGCCGGGTAAGGTTTGTATGTTGTGAATGAGGACAGTGCCTCGGTGTAAAGTTATGTTTGGAATGCTGCGGAGCACACTGGTAACAAGTGTCTGATATAGTTGTTGTTGGATGAAAAGGGAACGAATGAAGCAGAGTGTAGTAGGAAAGTTGTGAATGGTAGGGAGGTGGCTGGAGCAATTAAATCCTTGGTGAATGTAAAAAAACTAAGTCTTGAGTGCCCTATTTATTGTCTTTCAAATGGGCATGTTGTTACCTGTATAAATGGTATAGTATAAAACTATTGGCCTGGAATACTTAGTAAGAAAGCGTCATATAAAGTGACAGATGTGTTCAGAGTGGACAATCTAGGGGCGTTGTTCGGTGTGAGAGATTAATTAAAGTGAGGAAATGAATGCTTAGGGAGTTGTGTGGTGGTGAAGAAAGGAGTAAATGAGAGAATAAATGAAAGTATATTGTGATGGTTTGGTCATGTGGAATGAATGGATGATAGTCGGTTGGTTAAGCGGATATATATAGCGGTGAGTGTGTTGGGAATCGACTGGCTGGGAGACCGAAGAAAAAGTGGATTGAATATGGTTGTGGCCCACCTGAGCCAGAGGGAGTGAACCCTAGCAGTGTGACGTATTGAGCATATCGTTAGTAGTCGCAGTCCCTGTGAAGCCCTATAAGTGGAGGTTGTGTTCCTGCTCCAGGACGAGTTCTCACTTAAGGGTGATAAAGAGGGGCGGTAATGCTGGTCTTGTATTTTCCGATTTGTATCATATCTAGCTACATTCGTGTTTCGTGTGTTATCACCCCCCCCCCCGCCGGTTTGCATTTGTGTCGCACCAAACCTCGCGTCAGGGCACGGTGGTGAGGTTTGTGGAAGGTGGAGTGTGGGTAGGTGAGGAGGTGTGAGGTTATGATATAACGATTTGGTGAGTATAAGTATCAGTCATAGGATATATTAGGTGTATAGATATAGGCTGAACTAATATATACTACGTATTATTTAAGCTAGTATACCTACTATACTAGTTAGTATATGAGTGTATAGTTATATTAGATATGAGTAGTAGTAGTATGATGGAAATATGTATGGATTGTTGCATAAGTGAATTTATATATATGATATAGTATATATATAATATAAATATATATATATATATATATATATATGTTCATATATAGTATATGTATATATTAATAGTATATATTATAAATATATATATATATTATATTGAGTATGGGATAGTTATGTAGTGTGTGGATGCGTGTCTGGGTAAGTTGATGAGTATATATAGGTATACTAGTAGTATATTTTATAGTTAACCAACAGTTATTGATATTAGGATTATTAGTTGTGTCTAGAATATGCAGTTTTTTAAAGAACTTCTTTTGTTCTAGGATTAACTATAGTATATGAGAATATAAATCAGTCTTTGCTCAAGTGGCGATAACGCCCCCTTTGTGGGCGCTGGAGGGTCTAGAGGGGGGCGGTAAGGCCTGAGAAAGTAAAATGGGGGTGTTGGAAGTGGTTTAGGGGGGCGATGGCTGATTTGTAATTTCATCTACTTAATATTTTAAAAATTCACTGAAATTAGAAAACGCTACCTACTGACACAACATCCTGTATCAATGGCGTGTTCATCGATCTTGTTCTTTACTTGCTCAGGTACGATTAGCGTCGAAATGAGATAGAATCGTGTTGTGGTGCATGTGTTGTCTTATTCTCGTCGGGTGCCGTGCTGTATGGTCAGATTCCTAGTATAAAGCTCGGTGAATATTTCTTTTATTTGTCTTGGGCGTTTCTGCCGCGGCTGAAGTCGTTAAGCTAAGTACGTAAATCTCAACTACCTATTTTGTGGAAACAAAACAAATGTCGGAAGCAAAAAAGAAGAGACGGCAATACAGTGCAGAATATATTAAATACGGATTTATTGAAAATACCACAAACCCATCTTCGCCTTTGTGCCTTCTTTGTCTAAAAACATTTTCGAATGAAGCGATGAAGCCTTCAAGACTTCAAGATCATTTGAATAAAATGCATCCAGATAAGAAAGACAAAAATGTAGCCTATTTTCAAGACCTGGAGAAGAAGCACAATGCTCAGGCAAGTGTATCAAAACTTTTTTCGGCGGCTGCTAAGCAAGACGATGACGGACTTTCGATGCGTGACGCGTCAGTGGAAGTGCGGAGACTTGTATGAATGGTGCTCGTGAAGTACAGGAAACCTAGTGCGCACAGACCCAACGGAGAAGAGTTAATTTTGCCGGCAATAAAAGAAATAATAACTACTGTGCTCCATAAACCGGCGGCAGATATTATCCGAAAAATTCCTTTGAGCAATAGTTCTGTGCAAAGACGAATTGATGAAATGGCTGAAAACATTGAAGAGTCATTGTGCAATCATCTGAAGACTAGTCAATTCTCAATTCAGTTGGATGAGT
>JABUQX010083172.1:7500-15000 GCA_015478945.1 Trachelipus rathkii | reverse complement strand
GAGTTTTAGATGAGTGCCAGGTGAGTGCCAAGTGAGTGCCAAATGAGTGCCGAATGGAAAGTAGCCCCCAAAAGTAGTGCCAAGAGTGCAAGTGCAGTTGCCACATAGCTGCCAAGTGAGTGCCACATAGTGCCAACTGAGTGCCACTTTTTGTCAAGCCTTTTCTGCCTCCCTGAGCCCGAATGAAAGCCCTGAATATGGCCGTGTCTACCCCTAGGTTAATAAGTATGAGGATTCGATTGGTATATTACAACCTGCTAGGAGGCTTCCTAACTATGAATTAGTCTTTTTCTAACACTTTATACACACTATGACACTTATAAGCGCCTTACACTCTCCATAGAAACTTACATTAAACCATATACACGTTACACTCACACCCACACCACACTTACACTTACACTCCCACACTCGATATTTTGAAGCCTCAGCATAATTCCTCAGCAATGATGCCTCAGCATTAATGCCGCAGCATTGATGCCTCAGCATTAATGTCGCTCAGCATTGATGCCGTCAGCATTACTGCCTCAGCATGAGCTGCTCCTGAGGTTCATCTATTGATGCCGTCATCTTTGGACCATCAATATTGATGATTCATGCTTGATGAAATTCATCTTTGCATGGCTCATCTCTACCCTACATCAAAGAACAGAGTTAATATTAATGTCTAACCTATGTTATAAACTGATCACCAGGACGCAGCATGATCTCTCCGCGTGAAGTCCCACGAACCCGCAACCGCAGGTGCGACCCGCCGCGCCCCCCGCCGCGTGCGCCCGCAGGCGCAATATTTCCGCGTACCCGCCGCCGCGTGCGCCCGCAGGCGCAATATTTTCCGCGTACCCGCCCGCGCGCGCGCGCGCAGGCGCAATATTCCCCCCCGAAAGATATAATATATCATATATATATATATATATAATTATATATATATATATTATATAATATATATATATATATATATATATATATATTATTATATATATATATATATACATATATATAATATATTATGAGTCATCATTTTTATTTCATACTTAAACATTCTTATTAAAAACTATACTATGAGTCATTCATATTTATTTCATACTTAAACATTTTATTAAAACATTTTCGCGAACCTAAAACTGTAACTCATAACAGACCTATTAAACACATATTTATTAACATTATTTTTTACTTAATACTTTTTACTTAATACTTTTTAATTTATAAATTTTTAAAAATTGTATGTAAGAAGAAAAAAATTCAGAGTGTCTGATATATATAATCATTTTTATTTTACTACAATTGTACGGAATTTTATTAAAAACATATGTAGATGATTAATTATAAGCAGTAAAGCAGTAAAACAATAGAGGTGTTATTACCTAACACCTAGGGGAATTAGTATGCCTTGTTTTACTGCTTACTGCTTTAACTTTCTGCTTACTGCTTTAACTCATGTTTTACTGTTTAACTTTCTGCTTTACTGCTTTAACTCATTGTTTTACTGCTTTAACTCTCTGCTTTACTGTTTTTAACTCTCGCTTTACTGTTTTAAACGCTCTGCTTTTACTGTTTTTTAACTCTCTGCTTTATGCTTTAACTCATATATTTATTAACATTATGTTTTCTTATTTTTTATTTTGTTTTAATACGTTTTTATTATATTTCTATTTTTATTTTGTTTTAATTATTTTTTTTATTTTTAATTTGTAATGTAAGAATAAAAAAATTCAGAGTGTCTGATATATAAACATTTATTTTACTACATTCTACGAAATTTATTAAAACATATACTTTACACACCTTAAAGCAGTAAAGCAGTAAAACAATAGAGGTGCGTTATTACCTAACACCTAGGGGATTAGTATGCCTATTTTTTACTGCTTTACTGCTTTACTTTCTGCTTTATGCTTTAACTACATGTTTTACTGCTTTAAACTTTCAGCTTTATGCTTTAACTCATGTTTACTTGCTTAACTCTCTGCTTTTACTGTTTTAACTCATATGCTTTACCGTTTTAACTCTCTGCTTTACTGGTTTAATAACTTCTGCTTTACTGCTTTAAACTCATATATTATAACATTTTGTTTTCTTTTATATTTTTATTTTGTTTAAAGTTTCTTTTTTATTTATTATTTCTATTTTTATTTTGTTATAAAACTTTTTTATTTTTAATTTGTAATGTAAGAATAAAAAAAATTCAGCAGTGTCTGATATATAAACATTTTATTTAATAAAATGTACGAAATTTTATTAAAAACAATATACTTTACATACCTTAAAAGAGTAAAGCAGTAAAACAAAGAGGTGTATTACTAAACCACCTAGGATTAGTTAGCCTTTGTTACTGCTTTACTCTGCTTTAACTTTCTGCTTATGCTTTAAACTCGATGTTTTATCTGCTTTAACTTTCTGCTTTACTGCTTTAAACTTTCTGCTTTACTGCCTTTAACTTCATGCTTATAATGCTATAAACTTTCTGCTTTACTTGTTTTAACTCATATGTTTTACTACTTTAGCTCATATATTTATTAACATTATGTTTTTATTTTATTTTAATACTTTTTATTTATTTATATTATTATTATTTTTATTATTATTTATTATTTTTATATTCTTTTATTTTTATTTTTTATTTTATAATTTATATTAACATTATGTTTTTTATTTTATTTTGTTTTAATACTTTTATTATTTGTATTTATTATTTTTATTACTGTTTATTATTATTTTATTATTTTTATTATCTTATTTTTATTTTATTTTTATACGTAGTGTATTTACTTCATGCCTATTGTTATTATTATTTAGAAACACACACACACACACACACACACACACACACACACACACACACACACATTCACGTAACACTTATACACACATTCCACTATAGACACATACACACGATTCACTATGACACTTATTACCACACATTCACTATGGCATACATTTTCCCATGGACAGCTTAAACATTTACACTTACCACTCACACACGATTTACTTACACACGCAGATTTACTTCACTCACACATATTTACTTACACTCACACACACGCACACACACACAGATTTACTTTCCCACTCACACAGATTTACTTACACTCACACCCAGATTTACTTACACTTGCACATAATTTTCTTACACTCACACAGATTTACTTACACTCACACACAGATTTACTTACCACTCACACAGATTACTTCAACTCACACACAGATTTACGGTACACTCAGACAGATTTACTTACACTCACACACAGATTTACTTACACACACGCCCACTCACTTACACATATAACGTATAATTTTATTAAAACATTGTTATGTTTTAATAACACGTACATTTATATTACTCATTCAAATACAACTAAAATTATTCAAAGTTTTCTTAAAACTTCTATAATAAAGCAATCATTATCTTTGAACAAAGAATTATTATTAAACTGTGATAGATTCGGTGATTATAAGTCTGAGTAAGCTATCAAGTTTTTAAATTAATTATTTGACTAATACTTTATATAATTTGATTTGAATAATATGCAGCATACGTACTTTAAAGCAATAAATCAGTAAGGGTCAGCCCCTAGCACCCCTTTACACCAAGCTATGCCACGTTTTGTTCTCTTGACTTACTGCTTTACATCATCTTTAGCCATGTAATAAGTTTAAAAATAACAAAATAAGTTCTTCTCTGCTACATAACATGTATTTTATTATAATCATTCTAGGTTTTTATTAAAAATAAAAACTTACTTCTTTTGTAACATTTAGATTAATTCACTCGATGTTAACTAAAAATATTTCAAAGGTTTTTTAAATAATTCGGTTCTTTATTTATTATTTATTATCTATGTACATTGACAATCCATCACGAGAAAACACAACTACCCGCCACTCCTTACAGATACGAAACTAACCTGACCTCTCTCTGTAAAATGTGTTGTAATAACTACTTTAGGTCTAAATTTAGGATATTCCTTTTTGTACCCCGGGGCGATTTAGCCTAATTCCCGGTCAAAATATATTTCAAATGACTTTTTCTGTAAGGTGGTGCAAAAACTACGTTAGGCCTAAATTTAGGTATAAATTTAGGATAAGCCTTTTTGTATCCCAGGCTGATTTAAGCCTAATACTAGGTCAAAAGTTAATTCCAGTATAGACAAGAATCAAGAATCAATGTTATGATTATTTATAAATATATTTTCAAAACTAAAACATGCTGGATCGGTAAGATCCTTTAAGAGGTAAGAAGGAAATGTTTTCCTTATTCTCGTGATGGAATGTCAATGTACATAGATAATAATTATAATAATAAAAGAAACCCGAAATTATTTAAAAAACTTTGAAATATTTTTAGTTAACATCGAGTGAATAATGTAAAAGGTAAGTGAATAATTGTTATTTTTAAATAAAAATTAAATGATTTTAATAAAATACATGTTATGTTAGCAGAGAAGAGCTTATTTTGTTATTTTTTATACTTATTACATGGCTAAAGATGATGTAAAGCAGTAAGTCAAGAGAACAAAACGTGGCATAGCTGGTGTAGAGGGGTGCTGGGGGCTGACCTTATGATTTATTGCTTAAGTTACCGTAAAATATATGTTTTAATGAAAATGTTCATAAATTTGTGAGTTAAAAAGTTATTTTAAAAACTTGATAGCTTATAAATTTATAAAACAAAAAAGTTAACAGTATAATAATAAATTCATTTTGTTCAAAGATAATGTTCTGACTTTAATTATAGAAGTCTTAAGAAAACTTTGAAATAATTTTAGTTGTATTTGAATGAGTAATATAAATGTACGTTTTTTAATTAAAACATAAATGTTTTAATAAATTATTACGTTATGTGTGTAAAGTGACGTGTGCGTTGTGCTGTAAGTAAATCTGTGTAGTGAGTGTAAGTAAACTCTGTTGTGAGTGATAAGTAACATCGTGTGTGAGTGTAAGTAAATCTGTGTGAGTGTAAAGTAAATCTGTGTGTGAGTGTAGGTAAATCTGTGTGTGTAAGTAAATCTATGCTGAGGTGTAAGTAAATCTGTGTGTGAGTGTAAGTAAATCTGTGTGATTTGTAAGTAAATCTGTGAGTTCGTGTGTCGCGAGAGCAAGTAGCTTTGTGTCAATTTGCGTAAAGGTGTTGGGGAAATCTGTGTGTGAGCTGTAAGTGTAAATGTTCAAGTGGTCTATGGGTAAATGTAAGTGTCCTAGTGAATGTGTGTATAAGTGTCATAGTGAATGTGTGTATAAGTGTCAATAGTGAATGTGTGTATAAGTGTCATAGGTGTATGTGTGTGTGTGTGGATGTGTGTGTGTGTTGTGTGGTGATGTGTGTGTGTGTGTGTGGTCTAAATAAAATAACAATAGGCATAATGTTACACTACGTATAAAAATAAAAATTAAAATAAGATAATAAACTAATTAAAGAATTCGTATGAGTCGTAATTAATAATAAAATGAGTAAAACCCCCCACAAATAAAATAAACATTGATAATGTGAACAATGTAACGAAAACAAAAATAACAATCAAATAATAAAAATAACAACAAATATAACAATAAATAATAATAATTAAAATAAATTAAAAAAGTATTAAATAAAATAAAAAACATAATGTTAATAAATATATGAGCTAAAAGTAGTAAAAACATATGAGTCTTAAACAGTTAAAGCAGAAAGTAAAGCAGATTAAGCAAAAGTTCAAAAAGCAGTTAAAGCAGAAAGTTAAAGCAGTAAAGCAGAAAGTTAAAGCAGTAAAAACATGAGTTAAAGCGCAGTAAGCAGTAAGTTAAGCAGTAAAGCAGATTTTTAAAACAAAGAGCATATACTAATCCCCTATGATGTTAGGTAATAACACCTCTATTGTTTTACTGCTTTACTGCTTTAAGGCTATGTAAAGTATATGTTTTAATAAAAATTTTCGAAATTCCAATTTTATTAAAATAAAATGTTTATATATCAGACCCTTCTGAACTTTTTTTTTATTCTTACATTACAAATTAAAATAAAAAAGTGATTAAAACAAAAATAAAAATAGAAATAATAAAATAAAAAGTATTAAAAACACAAAAATAAATAAAATATAAAACAGAAAAACATAATGTTAATAAATATATGATTTAAAGAGTAAAGCAGAGAGTTAAAACAGTAAAGCAGGAAGTTAAAACAGTAAAGCAGAGAGTTAAAAATGAGTTAAAGCAGAGAGTTAAAGCAGTAAAACATGAGTTAAGCAGTAAAGCAGGAAAGTTTAAAGCGTAAAACATGAGTTAAAGGCAGTTAAAGCCAGAAAGTTAAAGCAGAAAGCAGTTATAAAACAAAAGCCATAGCTAATCCCCTAGTGTTAGAATAAACCACCTCTATTGTTTTACTGCTTTACTGCTTTAGGTGTGTAAAGTATATGTTTTTAATAAAAATTTGTACAATGTAGTTAAAATAAAATGTTTATATATCAGACACTCTGAATTTTTTATTCTTACATTACAAATTAAAATAAAAAAGTATAAACAAAATAAAAATAGAAATAATAAATAAAAGTATTAAAACAAAAATAAAAAATATAAAAGAAACATAATGTTAATAAATAGAAAGTTTAAACAGTAAAGCAGAAGAGTTAAAACAGTAAAGCAGAGAGTTAAAACAGTAAAGCAGAGAATTAAAAACAGTAAAGCAGAGAGTTAAAGCAGTAAAACATGAGTTTAAAGCAGATTAAAGCAGAAAGTGCATAAAGCAGTACAAACTGATGTTAAAGCGTAAGCAGAAACGTTTAAAGCAGTACAAGCGAAGTAAAACAAAGCATTACTAATCCCTAGGTGTTAGGTAATAAACACCTCTATTGTTTTACTGCTTTACTGCTTTAAAGTATGTTAATGTTAATGTTTTTTAATAAAATTTCGTACATTGTAGGAAAATAAAATGTTTATATATCAGACACCCTGGATTTTTTCTTTTACATCCAATTTTAAAAATTTATAAATTAAAAAGTATTAAGTAAAAAATATTAAGTAAAAAATAATGTTATAAAATATGTGTTAAATTAAATAGGTCTGTAATGAGTTACAGTTTTAGGTTCGCGAAATGTTTTTTAATAAAAATGGTTAAGTATGAAATAAAAAAATGAATGACTCATAGTATATTTGAAAAAATTTTTTTTTTTTAAGTCCTACTTCAAAATGAATAACTCATATATATATATATATTATAATATATATAGATATATATATATATATATATATATTATATATATTATATTATATATATATATATATAGTATATATATATGAATGACTCATAGTATATATATATATATTTTTCATTCGGGCGGGAATATTGCGCCTGCGGGCGCACGCGGCGGGCGGGTACGCGGAAATATTGCGCCTGCGGGCGCACGCGGCGGGCGGGAACGCGGCGGGTCGCACCTGCGGGTGCGGGTTCGTGGGACTTCACGCGGAGAGATCATGCTGCGTCCTGGTGATCAGTTTATAACATAGGTTAGACATTAATATTAACTCTGT
>JABUQX010083172.1:0-2500 GCA_015478945.1 Trachelipus rathkii | reverse complement strand
CGTTGCCTTTTTTGGATACTAAGATAGAATGGTCTTCTAATGACAATTTAATCTTTTCAATATACAGAAAACCGACGGCAAATATTAATTACATACATTGGTATTCTTTTCATCCCGTCAATACAAAAATTGGTACCCTCTCTGCATTATTTTTACGAGCACTACGGATTTGCTCCCCTTCAACATTGCAAGATGAATTGAGTTTTCTTTTTGTAACCTTTAAAACTTTACAATATCCTTCATATATAATTAATAAAGCATTGAAGAAAGCAAAAGAGAAATTTTACCATACCCATAACCCAGCACCTCAAGAGGAAAAAATCACCTATTTGTCAGTCCCGTATCCCATTCCTGAGTTCATCAAGAAAATTATACCGAATACCATAGTTACTACCCCATCAAATACACTACCTCTTAAAAGAGTTTTGAAACCAAATAAATTTAGAAATGCCACCAATAAACAATGCGTATATAAGATCCCATGTCATGACTGTGCAAGTATATATATATAGGTGAAACGGTGGATTTAAATAGGAACGTAAAAGCCAGCCAAACACGATTTAATGTTCCGAGCGGAAATAAAGGTTCAGCTGCGTTAGGCTCCATCCATAGGAGAGTTAAAACGATAAAATAAATTTATCGACAATCATTGATACTCGTCAATTTTTGTGCGTATTCAGACCAATTTTAAAAAAAAGGGAATACATTGAATCCTCATTGATTAAGATATTTAGTAATAATTCTTATCAACAAAAATGGCAGGACGAGATTGTAAATATAGATGTAGCACGAGAATTTAATTAATGAGGAGATGTTACACGATTTGGACAAGTAGGGAAAGACAACCCTCGCACAAAAATAAAACTAACATACAAACCAAAACCCGCATCCAGTCAAAGGTAAGACCATATCGATCTTCATTGAAGGTCACAATCCAACGAGAAGTCTTAGTTTTATTTTAAGCTCACCTGAAGAGGCCGTGCTGGAAGCCGGCGAAAGCTAGTGAGACGAAAATTAACATGCGATATGACTTTCAGTTGTAAAACGTATAAAATATGTGTGTGAATAGTTTTTATAGTATGTCAAAAACCCATATAAATATCTTACAATTTTGAAGAAGAAGTGTGTAATTATACAAACGTCAGCAATTCTAACCAACATGCATACATAATATCCAACGTACTATCATAATACTTATAGGCTATATAAGCAGCCGATATAATATATATATACTAGCCCGTTATATATATAATATAATATAGTATATAATGAGTATAGCTATATAGTATACAATATATATACTGATAGTAATATTAAATATGAAAATTAGTATCTTATTATACTAGGTATTATATAGTATATATATATATATATAGCTCCAAATAAAAGTAATATATATATATAAGGTAGAGTGATAACTAGAAACACGGATAGCCTACCACTATCATTATTATGATAGAGCGAGAAGGTATGTGTCGTGCTCATATTAAGGGTTGATATATATATCAGTATTTATATCCGCGTGATATATAATGAGTTAAGCTCGTGAGAATTAAGGTATATATAAAGGTATATTATATATATATATAAAGTTGATAAAGTATATAATACTAATTATGTTATAGCCCCCTATATATATCATACTCCTATGTACAGTCTCTAGATCATCAAATACCTATATATGATACTTACCCTAGTCTACCGATAACCCTATCGTATAAGCATTATGTAACAAAATAATATAAATAGCCATTATATAAAATATTCCCAATCTCATAATGTATAACATTGAAAAAATATATATCGTATGTGATAATATAATTAAAGGCTAACTTCCTATATAACTATGACTAGTTACATCTTGTTGCTATTGAACTTACGATTATATATATTATTATGATATAGCTCATCTGAGTAGCTAGCTATGTAACTGAACATCTAGATATCGGATGACCTATGCCGTATAGATTATTAACTTATTCTAATATATAAAATTCCCATTGATATATCATATACTTAGTCATAATATATAATTAGCACTATAACTAATAGATATAGTGAACTCTACACATTATCAAACAGAACAATTTACGGTATAATAATAGAGCTTTACTTTGTAAATTGTATCATCCCCAATACCTTGCAGTATATTTACCAGTAATACTTTAATTTAATCGCATATTTCTTTAAATTTATCCATTTGATCGCATAAACTCCCGGGAGTTCCGTAATCCGTTCTGCTGATAATATTGAACCAAAAGCTGTACTTCCTTTTTGCAACCCAACTGCACTTTACTCATCTAACCTCACAATTCGGCTTGTTTCAAGCAAAACCCGCTCATTTTAGCAATACATTCGCTCAAATTCAAGACACCAGGATATGCATCTGTTCAGTAATCCCTGTTTGAAATATGTTTAAAACTTCTATCAACGTTATATCTATAGTAAATAATATTAGCTCACATTTCATTATCCTAGCTAAATTCATTTATAGAGAATC
>JABUQX010083171.1:0-27917 GCA_015478945.1 Trachelipus rathkii | reverse complement strand
ATGACATATTTAATGAATAAGTTTTCTTTTTCAATATTTTCGAATATTTTTAAACTTTTGAAGAATTTCTAAAAATTCAAAGGAATTATATTAATAATGTAATAGTTACAGGATTATAGATTTTATGCAATCTAATTATTTATTCTTAATTATATATATATATATAATATATATATATATATAATATATATATATATATACTATAATTAATAATATATAAAATATATTAATATATATAATAATATTATATATATAATAATATATATAATATATATGTTATATATATATATATATAAATATATATATATATATATATATATATATATATATATATATGATATATATATATATATATATATATTAAAAATTATTTTATAAAATAACGAGATTAAATAGAATTGGGAGGGAAAAGCGGGGAAAGATAATATTTATCATGTTTACAAAGTTAATGATTTGGCAAAATATCTGAAAAGACAAATTCCGTTGGATTTGTTCAACAAATTCAGTTATATCCGATTTTTCTCATTAATTCAAGACTGTTGCGAATAATATCCTTTTCTAACATCTGTCGTCCTGTTACTTCGGAAGGAAATGGAAAAGTTATTTGTATTTTTCTTAGCAAATGATATCATCAGCGTTACACACCACACTAAGAATATCAAGTGATGTTAGCCTGTGTCACCTGTCGTAATATTCTTCATATTTTTCCGCTTTCTGACCGAAAAGTCCATGTGTTGTTTGTGGTACATGTGTGTATCCACTTCCCCAATATAGCTAACATTTTTATTGACATGAGCTACTCTCAAAATTCACGACGTCCTATCTAACCGTGGAGCAAATACCATGAACTATTAGGCAATAGGTAATAGGACTTATACTGAAGATACACTACCTTTAAGATATATATAAGAATAGATAAACTAAAAGCTAAATCAACCCAATTAAAAGTAAATATAATAATAATACTATAAGTAAAAATAAGAAGACATAAATAATTGACCCTATATTTCAAGTAATATTATATATGGCTGTCAATTATATGTTTACTCAAATATTATAATCCAGCTTCGGAGGCAGTCCCTATAGATTATAATGCAAATGTAAAAAAATTTTGGTAGACCTACATATAAAATAGAAAAATTTTTTAGTAGTTAATAGTGTATTTCTTAAGCATGATATTAAGTGTAGTTTGTGATATCTAACACAGTGGTGCAACCTAGTACTGTATTATATTATATAGTAGCTACTATATAGTATATATATATATATCATATATATATATGAGTAATAAACTAAACTAACAGTCATAAGTATAATATATTTCTTAATCCATTATTAAGAGGTAAAGTATATATATAAGTTTAAACAAAATTTAATTGTGAATTTTAATAGTAAAAATAAAATAAAAATAGATATATAATAATATGGTATTATTATAACCGATATTCAATAACTATGCTTTATTTAGGCTATTAGCTTCAGCTAGTATTTAAAATGATGTATGTTAGTAAATTATGATGAAGGAATAGAAAAGTTCTACGCAAACATTATAAGATCAAGCATGAAGAAGATAGATTTAAAACCATGCTAATGTGAAAACATACAAAATTAAAAAACCTTCCTCTATCCAGATCTTCCGCCATTGATTACACCTTTTCCGAAGATTACAGAACCATCTTGATGGGTACTTCTTAATACAAAGGATGTTATCGAAATACCCTCACTATATATATTATATAATTAAATTATATATATATATATAAATTATATATATTATATAATAAATATATATATATATATATATATATTAAATAATATATATATATATATAATACAATATATATATTAATATATATATATATATATATATTATATATATATTATTATATAATATATAATATTAATAATACTATATCATACTATATATATATAATAAATATATTATATATATTATATTATATAATATAATATACTATATATATAATATATATGAGCATATGCGTTACGTATTTTGTTATTAGAAAGGTTCGATTCTATTACTTCATGGAATACAACACAAAGAACAATAACTCAACACTATAGATAACAATAGACAACGAAGAAGAAAGTCTTAACACAACCACCACAACAAAAAGAGATGCACATATAATACATAAATTAAATTATTCATTACCAGAACACGATCACACTCAGGTCCATGTTATCTACTACTAACTGACTTACATACTTTATGCTTACTATCTACTACTCGCAAACTACTGAACTAACTCACTAACCTACTTTCACTAACTACTACTAATACACTACTTACTTACTACTTACTACTACCTACTCCTCCTACTACTATACTATTACCTGCTACTACTCACGTTATTTCTACTACTCTTACTACTACTACCTACTACTACTACTACTACGCAGCAGGCTGTTTTAGAAATTTAAAATTTCTTGTATTAGTGAAATATAAATCTGTTATGACGAGATATTGGCTCGAAGTCACGCGCATTGCTTTTCTCGCTATTTATGTGATCGTCGAACTTACTTCTTCTATTCTTTTCGGTCCTTCTCTCTTCTTTTCTTCGATGTCCTTACATATAAGCTCGATATTTTCTTCCTTTCCTACATTTTTACTTTTTTCTTTTTACCTCTCTCATTCTCTAACTTTTATCATCTCTTTTCCTTTTATTACTTATTTTTTTATCTTAACTTCTTCATATACTCACGTTTCTTCGTTTTCTTCTTAAATTCGTTAAAGCTATCTAGTTTTTAGGCTGAATGCTGTACAACCGTGACAACAAACTAATACTTATATATATCAATGCTATCCTTTCACTGTGAATTATACTACTAACTACTATTATTAACTTTAATCTACTTAAATCTATCTTAACTATACGTTACATTACTTTAATATTAACTAACTTTATTAATTCATTTAATCTTTACTGACAGTTCCTTTTAGTCTCTAATCTAACTAATCCTAATGTCAATTATAAATCTATTTAATATTATTTATTAATTACGTGGATATTGAATTGGATTTATCAATTTGATATTTTAATTCAGGTATTCACTTTCTTTCATATATTCTTCTATCCTCCTCGTTTATCTTCTTTTTTTAATTTATTTTTCTTGTGTTCGTTCTCTCTTCTTCTTTCTTTCTGTTTTCTTGTCTTCCTGGTTTTCTATTCTTGCCTTATCTTTCTTATTTCTATCTTTCTTTCTATTATCTTCTTTCTTCTTCTTATTTCTTCTTACTTCTTCTTCATTCTTCTTCTTAATCATTATGACTTTAAGGATTGTTTTGGTTAATCTTTTTTATTATTTATATTGTTCCAATATACTTCTTGCCTCATTGCCCCGGAGCACCGAAGTACCTCATAGGCACCATATATTCGGATTATACATAATTTATTATTTATATTAATTTTTATTAGTGAACATTAATTATATCATGTAACAATAATTAATAATATTATTAATATTATATTATTAAGTTAGTTAAGTTAAGTTTTTATAAGTATATAATAGTTATATAAAGTATAGAAGAAGTGTAAGTAGTAGTAGTAGTTAGTAGTATATATATTGTATTTCACCCAAACTTAGTTATTCTATTCAATATATACTAAATATTTTATGTAATTATTATGTATCTATATATCTCTACAATTTATTATATCATGAGTGTATAATAAATTTACTACTATGTATTTATCCTCTGGAGCAGGAACACCGGTTTAATGTTTGGAGAAGACACGTTGCTATATCTTACTGTTATATATCTTTATTTACCATATCTAATACGTCTAATTATATTAGTTATCCATTTAATATATTTTCTAATATCTTCAAAATTAAGAAATGATAAATGATAAGATAACAAAAAAAAAAAATATAATAATAATAACAATAAAAATAAATAATAAAAATAAAATATTATTATAAATATAATAAAAATAATAAGAAAATAAATATCAAATTAAAATATGTATAAAATAAATATATAAATAGAGGTATAAACAATAAAAAAATAAATAATTTTAGATGAGAGAGGATAAAAAATATACAATTGGCTAAATAATTGAAATAATAAAAATAAAAAAAATTAAATAAAAAAATAATAAATAACAAAATAATATAAAAACTGAGTAATTATCCATAAAAAATACATATATATTATATAGTAAAAAATTATATAACTATAAATTAATAATAAATAATAAAAGATAATAAAAAATAAAATGAAAAAAAAAAATAAGAAAAAAAAAAAATAATAAAATATAAATAAAATTGTTTAATGAAATATAGTTGGATTTCTAGTACAATTTATAAGGTACACTAACCGTATTTTAATTTGGGAATTGTATAGAAAACCAGCTATTGATAACGAGTGAAATAAAAATTTAATTAAAATATTAATACCTCCATATATAATCATATTTGGAATCGTGTCCCTCCTATATTATCTAATAAAATATAACTAATAGTAAATTAATAATAAATATATATTATAAATTGCCATTAAATACATTTTATAAGGTCTTACAGAGGTTATTATTTTAATTAAAAGGATAAATCCCGTCACTAATAATCATAAATACGTAGACACGCTACTATGTGAACGAAAGTTTTTTTTTAACTGGGATGTTTTTGCGGATCTAATCAAATGATCGCTCTCATTGACTCCGTTTTAAAATTATATAGGGTTAGAGTTTGAAGACTATGTAAATGTTATGTCTCTTTGTTAAGGAATAGTTGATATAGGTAGGTCTAGAGTTTAGGTAGGTATATTGAGTAAGATTTTAGATTTATAGGATTAGGATACCCACAAATTAACTTATAATTGTATTTACCCTATAATTATTAAAAAATCAGATTAGATACATTCAAAAATTAATAGATTTATACAACTCCTGTGGCTGTCAAACCACTTATAAATTAAGCACAATATATTATTTATTATTTGATATCAATAACAATTTAAAAATAAACTGTACTTTATAGCATATAGTATTATATATATATATGGTATTAATAATGTATTTAAATTAGTATTATATTATTATAATATTATCAAATTAACTAATAAATTATTAAAATTGCCTTTTAATTTATTATTTATATATCAATAATAATTTATATATACCCTATATAAAAATACATTTTATGAGTTATTTAATTAATTACAATATATATATTTATACTTTGACTATATTTATATAAATAGTACTACGACAAAGAACATTAAACTTAATAGTCTATTTATAACAAAAAAAATAAAAAAAAGTACGATAAATATACCTAATAATAACTCAATAAAATCAAATTTATCGTTTAGCCCATCCAATAGCTTCTCAGGAAAATCAACAACTAAAGTATATAATATATAAAAATTAAATAGTAAGCCTTTAAAAAGGAGAACATTTATTTGCCACTAATGACCACAAAATTAGTGCACAAAACCGCTAACCAATTACCCCTACCCCTCTTCTTTATCATTCTTCATCTTCACGTCTCTCTCTCTCTCTCTCTTCATAACTCTCTCTACTCTCTCTTACTCTCTCTCATCTCTCTCTCTCTATCTCTCTCTCTTCACTCGTTACTCTTATATATACTTCGTCTCTCACTAGGCTGCACAGTGATATATATACAGGTAGACACGAAAAACCCTTGAAATATTTAAGCTTATACAGTATCAAATCGTATATAATATTGGTCTGTACCCAATAAAAATATTATAAATATTTACTAATACTTATTATTAAATTACTTTAATACTAATATTCCTTTCAAAATATTTTAGGCAATTCAGTGTAAGGGTATTACTGATCATTTTCTCTCTCTCTTTCTCTCTCTTATACTCTCTATTACTTATATATATATATATATATATATATATATATAATATTATATATTTAATTATATATTAATTATAATAATAGTATTATAGGTGAGATTATATATATATTAATATAATATTAATATAAAATAATATATATATATATATATATAATATATATATATATAATATATAGATATATATTATATATATATATATATATACTATATATTATAAATATATATATATATATATATAATATATTACAAGAGGTCAGACTCTGAGTAATTGCACTCGGTGCGAATTTAAAAAAGCTGCTGAGCATGAAGTGTATGACATTATATATATATATATTTTTCTATTTTATTTTGTCAAATATATTATTAATATTAAATTGTACAGATAATATTTACTCTATATTTTTATTATGCGCAAGTTTTGAGTATTATTCAATAAATGATAAATTATTATTTGATAAATAAATTATAATAAGATTGATATCAAAATGAAATGAAAAAGGGAAAGAATACCGCTATTAAATAACGCTTTTACACTATTAAAAATTATGCTCTAACAACCTCAGCTTAGCGCCATAGCAATATATGGCGGATATACGTATCATGATAAATTTATAGCCAAAAGTATCAGAGATTTATCTAATGGTTCAACAATAGTTTAATTAATATTTAGATGATGAAACAATAATGCTGTATAAATATACATACATAAATAATATTTATATATAATACTCAAAAAATAAATTTAATTAAAACATAAATATAAATTAAATTAAAATATTTATACTAAAATTAATTATACGTAAATAAAGTCATTTAACTTGAAAATACTCGTAATAACGTTTTTCTATCACACTAGAAAAAAAAAAACATTATTAATTAAAATGAAAAATTAAGATTTCATTATGATCGGTACAAACCGAAATATTTTTATATAATCTATAATATAATATATATATATATTAATATTGAATAATAAAATAAATAGATCAGTGAGATAATATATATACCGGTATAAAATTAGATTTATGACGTTTTTTATATATTATGCTTTAAAAAAATCTAGAAATATATCATTATTTATATATATATTATAACTATATATAATATAATTTCTATAATATATATATTTATATATAAATATAATATATATTATAATATATAATATAATATATATTAATATATATATATATATTTAATATATATATATTATATCTATATATATATATTATATTATAATCGATATTATAAAAACTCAAATATATTATATATATTATAATGAATTATATTTTTTCAAATTAATATGTATAAATATTATTGGAATGGTGCAAAACTGAAAACATTTATCAAAGTATATCAGCTTGTTGAGTGCTGAGAGCGTCCTATGAGCGTATTATATATACTATAACTATATATATATACTATGCTAAAATGTTAGCTAAATATATTTTATTACCCGTTATGTATTTGAAAGTGTATATATACGCATAGATTAGTACGACAGAGAGGAGATGATAGCAGCAGCTAATGAGTGAAATGATAAAGAATGAATGGGAACACCGGATTGAAAATAGAAGACGAGAGCTAGGCGCAGTTCCGTGTGGTGTAGAAAAAGTGACTGAGTGATTATAGTACGCTACTGAATATTATTATAAAAAGTCACTCGTTTAGTTAGGTTTTTCCGATACTGCCACTTACTACTACTACTATAACCTTTATTGTTAATAGTTGATAATAACTATACTACTTATTATTTTTCCCATATTCAGTGTTAAAAGAATATATACACTAACTACTATTAACTCCTTTAATAACAACTACTTACTTAACTTTAACTAACTAACTACTTAACTATTAACTTCCAATGGTATAAGTAACCAGTCATAATATTTTCTCTACTACTTAGTTACCAAAGACAGATAATCTACCATAATTATGTACTATTCGTCTAGACACCATTCATAACTATTACCTACTTTTTCTACCATTGGATTAAGTGACTAGTCATATCCATTACCCCTTCCATAGGTAGAGATAACCAGTTATAATTATGTACCATCCACTCATTCATAATTACTGTATTATCTACCATTCGTCAAGGTAAGCTGTCACAACCAGCATCTACCAAATGTACAAATTTGTAAAGTCTATTACATGTGATACAGTCTACCATTTATATTCATCAATTAAATTATCTTGGAAACACTAGCCAGATGTAACCATTACTTTCAAAAATGGAAATAATCAGTCATGATCATTAACTACCACACGTGCTGGTACAAGTACTTAATCATGAGCATTACTAACCTAAATCGGTAATGAATTTTTTTTTTATAAATAACTTGTACTAAAAATAATAACCGGTTTTATTTTTTTTTAATGAATAACCGGTATAAGTTTCTTGAATAAATAACCAGTACTAAAATATTACCAGTATAATTTTTTTTTGTATAAATAACAAGTACTAAAAAATTTCCGGTATAATTTTTTTTGTATAAATAACAAGTACTAAAAAATTACTGGTATAAATTTTTTTGTGTAAATAACCAGTACTAAAAAATTACCGGTATAATTTTTTCTTGTATAAATAACCGGTACTACCAAAAATGCAGATAACTATTCATAAATCATATCTACAATTTTCATTCGCATAAAGACTACCATTCATACCAGTACGTAGTTATATCTATTATAAAATCACCAACCTCGAGCACATTACTAAAACGTACCATTCATACAATTACGGTTTAGGTCATAACCATCATTTACAATGCACGCCATTAACAAGTTGCAACTATAATCTACCATACCTACCATTCATATAATTTCTGTTTAGCTATTAACTATTAATTATTATACGCATCACTAATAAATTAATAAATTATATCTATAGTGTACCATATGTACCATTTATAAAATATCTCCCAAGTATTAAACATTATTTACTACATCTACCATTAACAAGTTATAACTATAATATACCATGCGTGTACCATCCATACAGTTTCTGTTTAGGTATTAACAATTATTTACTATACGGACCATTAACAAATTATAATTATAAAAACTACCATACATACATAATATACCATACGTGTATCATCCATACAGTTTCTGTGTAGATATTAACCATTATTTACTATACGGACTATTAACAAGTTATAACTATAAAAACTACCATACATACAATCCTAAAAGAATTCATTATTTTGCAGACCTCTTTGGCGGGAACCAGTAAGAATCCATCTTGAAAACGAGTCGTGTTTTTTTGCTTTGTTTGCGTTGCCATTGACGCTTAATATCCTCTAAATTTAAGGTCGAGTTTTAAAATCTAAAAATTTGGCCCTCCCTTATCTTGTCTTCAATATTTACCTAACAGTTGCCATTAGGCGATTTCCTTTTTTAGGTATTAAACGACCGAAAGAATGTCCGAACGTATCGTCCCAAATCTCGCCAGTGCTCAATGCGGGAAATCACGTGTTGAATATTAAGACATTTTAATTACTCTCTCTCTTCGTGTAGCTCATTAAGGCATATGAATAAACGTTCTCTTTAGCAAATAGAGAATATTTCTTCTATTTCTCTATGTGTTTCAGAAGCTGTCTCGCCCATCCTTGTATAGCATAACACTACTTCACACTCTCTCTGCCCACAGAGTTGAAGATTAATTTCGATTTACTTTTGCGCAATAGATTACTCCATAAGAAAACCGAGAGGTAAAAAATCCATAATTATAAGAAAAGAGGAATGTAATTTGATTCTATTTTTCATTTTTACAGTGTTCATAACTACGGTATATTCATTTTAAGTAAGCATTATACAATTTGTTGTGTGTCATCTTAGGAACATTGTTGAGTTAATTTTATAATTTTATTATTTTACTTCACTATAAATTACACATTTTTCCTTAAATCTAGTGGCGAACAATGCAGGTCTTATTCCGAGTGTGTGCTCTATAAAAACTCGTTTGCCCAATAACAAATTTTTTCTATGGCCATTTTGCAACCCGGCTCTCAGCATGTGTATCATTTCCTCATTATCATTTGAGCGAGAAGGCCAAAATGAGAAAATAAAAAGGAAAAAGCATCATATTTGTCACCTTCTTTTCGGTGTTATACTATCTTCTGGTTAGAGCAAAGCAGTGTTGAGTTTCTTTATAATACACCAAGGTAATTTGAAATACTCTATATGAAGAAGACTCCAACCCCACGTCTGGAAATATCAAAAAATACAACACAAAAAATATAAATTATCGTGTAGTTTAAAATTTAAATCAATAATTTGTTGTTGAGTTTAAAGACATTATCGTATATATATACGAAAATAATACAGTTGCAGCTGGTTATAGCATACTTCTCGTGAGATATACTGAGTCAGTGTCTGACCAATATCTCCTAATAGGTATAAAAATATAGTGATATATATTAAGTAATCTGATACTCCATAGTATTATGTTAAATAATTACTATATGTAATAATATATTTAAGTGAGGATAAAGAAATATTTACAACCTCACCTCATATATAAAATAATAAAATAAATCAATAGTATATATAAATAGAAATAATATATAATAAATTATAATTAATGCAACGGAACCGATGAAGGGCCACTTTAGATTGGCAAAATTGCTTCTATTTTTTTGATATTAGATTGCAAGAAAAATGTGAAGGGGTAAGAGGAAGGAATAAATAATTGGAAATAATTAATAGGTTATTTATGGGGTATTGTGAGTGTCAGAGAAAAACAAAGCGTTGCTATATAGACGTTGACAGATAAAGCCGGAATGGAGAGACCAATTGGTTTGTTAAATAATAATATATGTGTTGGGTCCTATGTTCTGTGTGAATTAGGGAATTTCTAAAATATTGTTATGGACGATTTGAGGAAGCGTTGTCTTAAGGATAATAAAATTTATGTTGGTTCACAATAAAGAGTGGGAATTGAATTTAGGGGGATAATAAGCGGAAGTTAAGACAGGTTGTGTTATTGTCATCCGTTGGTATAGATTCTATAATTAATCATAACATATGGGGCAGGCGTTATGAAAGAAATTCTTCGAGGGGGCCAAGAAGATCAGGAACACAACTGATTGATTAGTGCTTCGGCGAGAATGATAGGTAGAAATGGAGTATGAGTGGATGTGTAGCGCTCCCGGAAGATTATGCCAAAGAATATTGGTTTTTGAAAAGGGTGTAGAAAATCTTGAAAATAGATTTAAAGAAGAAATGTTTTAAAAGTTTTTTTTTCATTGTTTAAAGAGTGGTGTTTGGAAAGTAAAATCGCTAGATAAGTAGTAAGGGTATAAGTTATTTGAGTGCGGAAACAGATTCCTTCAGTGTGAGTATGTAATAGTATGGTGAGCAGGCTGGAAAACCAAGTGTCTGGATTTTTAAATATTTTGAGGTGTAATGTGGTTGATGGAGAAGTAGCGGTGAGAGCTGGGATGAGTTGCAGGAGCCCTGCTACTAGGGAAGTTGCTGAATGGCAGAATATTATGGTCCTCGCTCGTGCAATAATCCAAATCTCAGAATTGGCGTGGGAAGTGTAAAAAAAGTGACTAAGTCTTGGAGTGCGTATAGAGGTCTTTACATGAGGGTATGATGTTTACCTGTTGTATTGTATAGTAGATCGCAAGACTTATGTCTAGAATAAGGAAGTATAGATCTATAAAGTTCAAATTTTTGTTTTCAGAACGATGGGGGGACCAATTCTTAGGGGCCATTGGGCCTATGTGTACGGGAAAAGAATTGATAAAATTGAGGAACCATGAAACCGACTGAACGTAATAGAGAGTTGTTGTGTGAAGAAGGGGTAAAATGAAGAGGAATTTTAAATCAATTTAAGTACGTTGAGATGATTGGTCATGTGGAAAGAATAAGAATGATCAGGGTTCGTTTGTTAAGCCGCGGGTGCGACTGTTTATAATTAGTGGCGAGAGTAAGTTTCGGGAAAACCGAGCGGCTGCGAGGGGGACGAAGAGGAAAACTTTGGATTTGAAGTGGTGAAAACGAAATTGTTCTTAAGGAGAGAAATGTGAAGTTTGGGCCAGAGCGAAGGAATAAAGGGCGTGTCATTTAGATAGGAGTGGGAAAATTGCGGGGCCTTTTATTGGAGGACACTCGGTTGGGGGCCCCCACCCTGGGCCAAGCGTATGAAAACCCGCTTACATTTTGATTCGGAGTTCCTTACCACCCTGTTAAGTGATGCTCCATCGCAAAAAAGGCCCATTACCAAGCTCTAGAAGTTGGATTATTCTGTCTTGTTGATTGAGTTCTTACACTAAATTAAATGGTAAGAGAGGGGCTTTTAAGGGCTGGCTTTTTTCTTTTATAGACTTCTTGTCATGTATCTTCTATCTTTCTTTTCTTTATATTTCGATAGCATGCCAAATCCGGAGCCCAAACCTTTGAGCCACCAGTCATTAGCAAGAGAAAATAAATAACCCAAAAAACATTTTTAAAGGGAAAGTGAAATAAAGAATAAAATAAGTTATAAATAATTTTAATGTCACATATTTACATTATGTCAAAAAGGTTAGAAATAAAACGAATTAATTAGAAATTAATTTATTTTCTTTCGGGTTTATGCCCTATTTCAAGTATTTTTAAATTAATTATCCACATCTGATATTTTATTACACAGTAGCTGAATATGTTTTATCATATTCATAATATTTATTCTGTAATAGAAAAATGGACTTTAAATTTACGATTAATATCTTTATATAGTTGAAGGAATTTAAAATAAAATCATTATTTATATAATTATAATTTAATATAAATATATCCAGGGTTATAATAATATAATATAGTTATTACTCACTTTAAAAACTTAATTTATAAAAATCTATTGTGAGAAATTTTCTTAGACAAGATAAGATATATGATTAAAATTTATTTTTCTCACCCTATAGACAAAAGAAGTAATAATATAGTTTATCTTGCGTGCATGTGATATTTAGTTCATGTATAAATTTAGCGCATGCTAATAGAACTAGTAATTAATTATACTAATTGGTTAAGATTATATAATATTATATAAAAATTATTCGAATAATAAATATTTAGTAGCTTAAAATGCTTTATGTATTTATTATTATATAAAATATTCTATACATAATATACACTCATTAAAGAAAGAATAAATTAATATAAATAAAATATGTGAAGTATTTAATTGCACGTAATAAATATATATAAAATCAATACATGAACTAAAATTATAAAGAATTCCAAAATAAAGATAAATTATAAATTGTATATATTAATTATGACGTTGCGTTGACCTTGATTATGTCTCGTCATGAAAATCGTACACCATTACGGTAGTTAAACATACTACCTCTCATTATTCATCGTTAATGACTATCATATAATATATTTTCATAAAAAAGTATAAATAACTAATAATAATATAAAATATAATATATATTAAACGAAATAATATTAATAATAATACATAATATATATTATAATTTAAAATAATTAATTATCAATAATTAAATAAAATAAATAAAAAAATTAATAACGATAATAAATTTATTAAAAATACATACATGTGTATATAACTAACTGGCAATTAATATAAAATAAGTATATATTATATGTATTATAATAAAATTCTCTAAAACAGGGAATAATGGAGAGAAAATATAAATAACTAAATCATCTTATTTACTAAACATATTTTCGTTATTGAGAAAATAGTTTATAAAATGAGATGAAAATTTTTTTTTGGTTAGTTTTGTTTTACTAACCCGATGTTAACAAATTGTACTCATTTACACCTTATCTACCATATAGTAGAGACCATCCTAAAACCATACTAAATAAAATTATTAATTTATACTAATATATATATACTTTATAATTGAGTTAAACATTATAAAGTTTACAACGTATTAAATAATATTATTAATTATATAATTATATCATATATCATATTTTATAGTTCATTATATTAATTATTTTAAATAATAAATAGTTAATTATATATTTTTATTCTTATTTATTTTTGTTATAAACAAATATGTAAAGAAATATATTATATATAAATTCATTAATAATTATAAATATAAAATTTATTTATTTTATCTATATTTATATAATTTATAATTAATTTGGATCGTGTATTACAGGGGAAAAACGACTCATTCAACAGAAAAGCAAAAGGCCTCGGGTCAGAAACGTAAAAAATAAAAAAATTCGAAAGGCTTAACAAACGAAAATAAGGTGAAAAAGACTCATTTATTTAAAATAGAATATATGTATTTTTAACAAAAGTTGTTTACCAAAGGAAGCCACGAAATTCTGTAAGGAATCTAAGAATTGGTGCCAGTAATTCCTCATTAGAGTAAGTCAATACAACAGAGGAATAAAATCTTAAGATAAGTATTATTTTTGACTAAGTTACCTATGTTTAAACACCGTTTTGTATTTTAATGTATATACAATTTTTGTTTAGACCTCGTAATGGTAATTGAATCAGCAAAGTTGTTCGTTAAATTGTAAGTCGAGTACAAAAAAATAGTATGAAATTCTATCCTTTCTAAAAGAAGTAATTTCTATCTAACTTGAAGGTGAAAATTCTACTAACTAAGAAGGTATGAATAGATGGTTATACTTGCTAAGACTGTTAGCAAATTACAGGAGACGAAAGTAATGAGATAATTCATTCAAGGAATGTGTATTAGCTGACGAGCAAAATGTAGGAAAAGAAATTAAACTACGAGCGAAAAATCAGGAAGGTTTCAAGATATAGGGGAAATTTAAAATTCTATTTTGAAAAGATTATGGCGAATAAAAAAAAAAAACATGATGAGGAAGTTATAGGCAACGGGCAAGTAAAATTGCCAAAAATTGGGGAGGGATCCCGTTGACATATATTTTTGGGGACTGTGAAGGGATTATTAGCGTGGGTGCCCAAATACAAGAGCGCGTGCAAAAAAGGTAATCAAAAAACCTCGATTTTAAGCGTTTTCGTCGCTGGGAGGGGGAAAGAGACCCCCCAACTCACCCCCCAATATTCGGCTTTTGTAGTTCTGAGACTTCGATTTTCCGCAAGATTCATTTCAGTCCATAGGCATATTTGCCAACCAAACAAAGATCGAAAAAAGGCCTTGTCGGAACGAGAGAGGGCAGGAATATGTAAATCGAGTTTGATGAAAAAGCAAGGCCCCTTGATCGAAAAGGCATCCGGGGAGGGTACCTGTGAAAACCAAACTTCAAGAAAAAAAGAGGAAGGTGGGCCAATTTTTAGCCTCTCTAACACCCAGCGATTTTCATTGCGGGTTTAACCCTACCATTGAGGGACGGAGGGAGGATCCCAAAACAATCAAAAATTTTGAGATTTGTTTTCTTACAGGGGAATGTTTTTAGGCTGCCGAAAAAAAAATTTGATAAGTTTTGTATTATGAAAATATGGTTTTAATAGTGTGGCCTAGTGTTATAGCGCGCTGAAGCGAATTGAATAAATGGAAGGACCATTAATGATCTTGGTTGTAAGGATTTAAAAAATTCGAGAAAAAGGGCAAATTTCAATTATAGGCCATTTTATTTATGGCTTAATTGAAGCCATGGAGGGGGGGGTATGGGGGAGAGATTGCAGAGGTGTTTTTTCAGAAAAAAGGGACAGGGGCAGATGTGGCCCCAAAGCACTCTGGTCCCCTAGTGTTTGTTAAGCCGGCCAGCAAATGCCCTGGAGTAAATTTCATCATTTTGAACTGCGGATAGAGAACCAGGAATTGGATGCTATTATAACCAAGGCAAGCCGGGATTGGAGCACTCAGATTTGGGAAGAGAGGTCAGGAGCTAAGCCAACAAAATGGTGGGGGAAGCGCGGAGAATAGGTCAAAGATATGTGTTAACCCGGGTTGCCGTCCGTAAAGAGGGGGGGAAAAGGGACAAAAAACACCTTTTGCCAAAAATTTTTTGAATGTTAAGGGGGAGAAATTAGAATATTAATGAACCCCACGTGTTTGGCCACCCATGGCACAAAAGTAATTGGGATCTCTGACATGGTATTCTTTCTTGCAGGGAATTCAGATGTCCAGAGCAGACGGGGTTAATTTTGGAAAATTATAGGTTATACTAATAAAATAATATAATTACTAAGTTAAAAATATTTGTTCTATTATAACTAATTATAAACTTATAAACTGGCCAGATTTTACTTATTAATATTAAAGATTTGTATATTTATAATATTATGCAAATAAGGTAGTTATTTATTATTGAAACTAGAGTGTTTTTAACTAAGTGTGACATATTATTCACTATATATTATATTCACTCTCATAGGCGATAGCTTTAATACCCGAATATAAATAGTATATATTGTCTTAAGATATTAATCTCAAATTTATGTAGTTATAATGTTATAATGTATTTATAGAACAAACGTTAGCTTTGTTTTTATTTATACTTATTACACTTATTTCCTCATTTCTTCTATAATTCTAGCTTTCTATTACATATTTTTAAATTAACTTTGTGAGTTTGCTCACAAAGATGCACTGTATCCATAATAAACACACGTTTATATTATTCTATACTATTTTATTACGATATATTATTATATACTACATCTATAATTCAAGAACATTGATTCATTTTATATTTCTTTTTTTATATTTATATTAGTAATAATTCTTTATAAAGTAGTAATATATTACAAAATAAATTAATATATATAACCTAAATTAGCTTTTAATGATTTTTATATATCACTTATATACCCCTCAATTTAGTGAATTATATTACTCATCTGCTAAGATAATATGAAAATATTAGATGTAAAATAAGTATAGACAATTGATGGCATATAATTATTAAAAAAGATAAATCAAAATTTTAGTTATTTTATGAAATATATTAAAATAAATATTTTTAGCTCAAAATTATTATGTACTAAATAAATATATGTGTAATGGCAATAAATTAATAATATTTAATTCATTAGTATACATATATTAATTATAGGATAATATTATATAATTTATATTATATATAATAAATTTATTAATATATAATATATATTTATTATAATATATTATATTATATATAATATATAATATATAAATTAATATTTAATATATTTATATATATAAAACAAAATATATTTAATATAATAATTATATTATTTATAATTTATTTTATAATTTATTAACTTATAAAGTTTTACTATAATTTTATTACTTATTCAGCTATACATGACCCTATTTTTTTCCTATAAAGTATTGATAGGTAATAATAAAGTGAGTAGTTTTGCGTGCGTTAGTACTAAATGTATCAATCAGAGTATATAAATATAAGGAAAAAGGAAGGTAATTATGAGGAATAATCTATTAGGGGACTTAAATAGTATCCGACAAAAGTAAAATAAAGCCCAGTAACTCTTAAATAACGTACACCACCTCGTGTTACCATTAACAATGTAAAGTTAAAGATAACTTTACGGTCGCAATCTAGGATGAACAATAAACTTCCCCACCTAGCATAAGACTATCATACTATAGTATGAGAAATCCCGCGCGGGAAGTAAACCGGATAATCTTTCTCAAAAACTAATTAATTAGGGTATATAAAAATAAAAATCACTCAAGTCATATCAGTCGAAGGGTTTCTATGAATAGTTCCCTTGAGCTCTCTATGTGTACGCCTCTATCTTAATAATAACACTTAACACAAAATAATTTTTTCGAATATCCCCCCCGTTTAAAATTATATAACGCACTCCCCGCCCATAATACATCTCCAATATGAGTGTTGCAACCTTATTGTTCATATATCTGCGAACTAAATCTTTTATTATATTGTCTCGAAAAATTTACTCTCTCAGAAAATATTACTCTACCCATAAATCTTCTTCCGTTCATGACACACACCCTAACATATATCTGCTAGCTTATTGGTAATATCTCAATATTCCTATTCATCTTTTTCTCGTATATCCTTTCAAGTTACACACCTGGTCTTGTGTAGCACACCCAATAACCCCGCCAAATCACCCTTCGCAAAACAACTGAATAAATACACATGAAGTCGTGCCCTGAGTATTCCTTCGTATTTTCTATTAATAAATGCGCTATATTACACCAGAAACACACAAAAGCATTGTGTATCCAATATAGACAACAAAATACTACTATTAAAAAAAAATACATTCAACGTAAATATTTCATTGTTATCATAGTGCATACTCAGAGGCTGACCACTAGCTATACTCGAAGACCCAAGCCAAATAACAGATAAAAACACTTCGAGTGATTAAATGACGATAAGATGGTGCCTATAATAAAGTGTTCCAAATTGAATTTCTCCACCATGCTGAAGCTCCCGCTCCCCCGACTACGAGTATCTGATCTATGTTCTATCGACATCTAAAATAACATACTGCACTTGAAACTTCTAAACACATCTATGCTCATAAATACAACTTCTGTCTCTATTTCCACAGGTGGGAGGACCAAAATACTCCTCTCACAGGCGTGTCTATCATCGACCCCTTCAAGTCTATACTCTTAACAATTAGAAGACACTGGTTAACACAATAATATGGGCAAAGACACCCTTAGTCCGGCACTCTTAATCAGACTAAGGCATTCCTTTTACAATTTTCCCCAAACCCGGAACTTTTAATTGTTTGAATATAGTAAATTTATAAATGGTAGATGATTATACTACCATTTCTAGACAATATAATCACTTTGATATGTCTTTTCTTTCATGTAATTCCCGGAATGAGTTAAGGTAATATAAAAATAAAACACCGAAATATATTTCAAGACTTTTCCAGGAAAACACTTTGTTTTTTGCTAGCTTGCCCCGACCATCTAAACAAATGTGAACTCTTCCACCAACTGAGGTTTTACTTTCTCTGCAGCCCTGTTTTAATGTCTCAAATTTCACATTCAATTTACTTTAAAAAAACCAACATAAGTACCTTTTTAACACCCAATTCCTACAAGCACACTAGACCCCAAAACACATTCGCGTTGTCTCTTTCACACCTAAATCCTCTCATAAAACTCTTATCCTTACATTTCAAGATGTCGCACAAAAAAGAAAACTCCAAAAAAAAAAGTACATTTACGCAATTAATGTATAATAGGTTAGTTGGTGGTGTGATTGACACTCATTTCCACATAAGTCTATAACATATCAATTCAAAACATCATCTCTACAAAACCACCACCGACCATTTCATGCCCTCCCCCCCACCATGCTAATTCTTTATCATTAAACACCTAGTTTTCCCAAAATATATTTTTTTATAAAAAATTTGACACAAATAAGCGAGAGCAGTCAAACACCAACCACCTATTTTTGCTCACTCGTTCCACCTGCCATGTGAGCTATTTAAATTAATTACATTAAGAAAAACAAAAACCCATCACTCACTTTGGACCAATACAATTATTCTGAACAACATGTGGCACTCACTATTTCCAATAGTGCATCATTTTCCTTTTTGAAAACTTTTTTTTACTATATATAAAACTGATCTTACTGACCTCTCCTTCCACCCTCACTGTTAAAACATTCTTACTTCCTACTTATTAGGTGAGCTTATATAACTATATATATTTTCATTCATGCTAAACATATTGAAGGCTTTCTCTTTTTTACAAATGCTCCAACTCCGGATCAGTTTCAAAATTGTTCACCAATCAAAAAACTGATTTAAACTTTTGCGCGCCGCTTTTTTCTTAGTATACTTATTATCCTATTACCTTGTTTCCAACTTTAAAATTCTCCACTTCTTTAAATTAATTAACCCAATTTCCTTCTATTTAAAATCCTATTTCCCATTTCCAAATTACTAACGTGTATATATTACATTAGAAAACCATAAAATAATATATGTATTTCCAGTATTTTAATCTTCACCATTCCTTATAACCCCTTATCAAACTTGATTTAACTAATCCAACACATTACTTTATCAAACTATTCACCTTTCTCACAACACAAAATCAAATCATACTTATTCAACTTTCTCGATTTTTACCAATCTATCTTAACCTATTACACCCAGAAAAACTTCATAGCTATTTAAACTTTATGTGAATACTCTTGTTAAAGAGGATAAATAATTATTTTTACTTTAACCAAACAACCATACCTTTATTCTCTCTTCAACAAGTAAAATTCAAAATTCCACTCTTCACTACCATTCTTTCATTTTTCTTACCCTCTAGGTACAACACCCCAAAATCAACCTGTTTATTTTACCATACCTTTTTTATTGTATCAAACCTATATTTACCCATAAATCATACCTTTTCACAGGGTCCATCCACCAAAAAAAATCAACTATAATCTAAAATTCGGAAGCTCCTTTATTAACTCCCCAATCCCCATATTCCAATATAAAAACATTCTATTCAGGTTTATCCCGGCGGAAAATTGTACTTTCTCTTTTCACAAAAAACTTTCCACTCAGAATGGGACCATATACGTTTCACAAAAAATACCACTAACATACCTTGGACCTTTTTTATATCAAAAAACTTAAATTATTAAACCATTTAGTGGGAATTTCTAGAAAAAACTTCAGGGACACACAAAGTTTTACCAATAGCTTTATGTTAACCACTAAGAGTCCCCACCATCATCACCAAAAAATTTGGAAACTTTCCTATTCTCTACTCCACCTCTCATTTTCCTTATTCCATACAAGGCACAAAACTCACAAACAATCAATTTTTCACACACCCACCCAACCCACTCATTTATTTTAACCGTTATCCTTATTTTATTCATCTTTTGTTATTTCAGGTCAAACAGCTCATGAGCAAAATTTCCAAATTGTCCCTTTATCTAAAAATTCCCAACTCTAGATCCAAAAAGATAAAAAGAGTATTTAGAGGGATTGACTCTAGTTTGTGGAACCAAAAGGGTTGGAAACCTTGAAATTCTGAAAGCAAAGGGAGGAAAAAATTAATGACGGCTGTGTATAGGATGTCTATGGAGGAGGGAAGTATTTGTGAGCAGTACCGGGCATAACTAGTTGCGAGTAGTGATATGGTCCAACAAAAATGCCCAAGGGATAATAAAATAAAACCCAAACAACCCTTTGGATTTTGTGATTGTCACTGGTTTGTAAGTCCATTCACACGGCTTGTTATGAAAGGTATTGGAACCGAGAATTCTAAGTTTGAAAGGGATATGGAAAAAATATAGGTGGTTTTGAGTTGGAAGTTTTTTTTCTCCTTCAGATTCATTGTTTAATTCCCTTCACTATCTATCACTTTCACCGGTTAGCAGCACGCACAAAAAAAACCCTTTTGACATTTTCTCAAGTTACTAGAGCGGGAAAAAAACCAGAAAAATGAAGAAATAAAGAAGGGGGAAAAAAGGGGAGAAAAAATTTCTCTTTAAATAAATTATTATTATGGAAAAATTACATTGAAGGAGGAGTCTAGCGTCACCACTTGTTTGGAGGGAAAATTTAAGTGGGAAGATGTCTCTTATTGCTTTTCATTGAGGGGATATTACTTTGGTGGTTTGCGTTATATTCGTAACCTATTTGTTGATGAAGATGTGAAGGGAAAACATATTATGGGAGGAAGGAGTATTAGGAAACCACGGTTATTGTTGTTTATTTATGTGTTTGCCCAGCTTCATTTGAGGAGTTTTAATGTGGAAAGTTTACTGGAGTATTTGTTATAACCACACATATGTATAGAAAAATAAAAATAGATTACTATTCGGTTTGACTTACCAGCTGAATACAAAAAAAATATGAGGAGCAAAAAATAATTTAAAAGGTTATATGAGTTATTATTTATTTATTAATTATTATTATAATTTATTATAATTATTCTATTATTATATAATAAATCATTATTAATTATATTAATTCATTATTCATGCAATTATTTTTCTATTACTTGATTATTTATATTTCCTTTTTTCACCAAATAACAAAATCAAATATCTTTGTTCATCTTCTCTCCTTTCACTTAGAAATACTCTATTCTTATTCTCTCAAAACTTCTCACTCGTAACAACCATGTGTGATTTTTTTGAGTGAAACAAAAAATACACGATGTACTTTAACCCACATTTTACTGTTAATGTCTAATTCACAAAAATTATCCCAAGTACAACCTTAATTTTGACAGATTTATTCATTTTTCTCCTTTTCACAACACAAAAAAAAGCCCACCCCGTCCACACACAAGGCTTCAATTTTACTTTACTTGCATTTTGAGAAATAATGAAAATATTATAATTGTAATGGGAAAAATAAATATTAATCGAAAACATAATGTTATATTTATTAAAATAGTATACCTAATTAAATTATTAAAAAAGGCTCTCGAATGCGAGAGCCGGCGACCGACTATGAAGATAATAAAAAAGAGATCGAGGAGGATCAGGAACTGATATGCTTAAACCTCTTGAATCAATAAATGCAGTCTCTGTATTGTTTTTTTGTTAACTCATTTGATGATGGAACGAAAGCTGGGAGAGAAGAAAAACATTATCGTGGAGAAAGTTTAGAAAGCCATAAGGCACCAGATTGCTAGGAGAAAAAAAACTTTTCTCTAGAAAACTGACCTTCCTTTGAATTTTAGAAAAAAGGATAATCTTTATACAAATATAAGGAGAATACAAACTATAAATTCGCGTGTTAAATTCTACCAACAACAAATTATTTCTAACCAATACTCGGGTTACACACACGGGGAACCGGGAGCCTCAACGACTTTTCTCGTTTAATGACATGGCAGGGGCCGGAAAGTAGGCAACACATGATAAAAGAAAAAAAAACGCCGGTTTAATGTCTACGGGCCTCCTCGAGAGCGGTTCTGTTTTAAACCGGGGTATTGTTCCATTAATAAGAAGATGACTCAGCTTTAAGCATACAAGTTTGGTCTTTGAGTTTTGAAAATTCGATACAACGTTGTGCTTTCTGAATAGTTATATAAAAGGAGTGGTGTGAAATGGCCTGGAAAGTCGACCAGGCAGGTTATTTGAAAAATTCTTATGTATAGGCTGTACCATAGAGAGCATTCGAAGATCATATGGTTTTTGGTGGGACGATTTCAGAAAACTGCACAGGGTTTGATACTAAAATTAAAGAAAAAGTTGCTGGACTGAAAAAAACCAATTTCAGACAAAACTCTTTTGGTCGCTTTTAAAATTGAAGGGGGAGTTATCTCTTTGAAAAAAGCAAATTAATTTTTTTTTTTTTTATTTTTTTTCAAAACCAAAACTTTTTTTTATAAACGTTATATATTTTTTTTTTATCAAACAATTATACATTTATTACATAAGTAGTAAATATACGTTTATTAATTAGTATAGTATATTTACCGATTTTTATATACAATATATATATATAAAAAGCCGGTAGAAGCTTCAAACTATGGAGAAAAAGTATTAAAATCATGAATATATGATTATTATACATTTTAAAGGTATCAGTGTCGTTACCTTTTTCTTTTGGTAATCAGACCAGTTTAAAAAATGTTGCTGAATAAACAAAAAAACCCAAATACCAATAGAATACAGGATACCAAACAAAAAGGGGGGGAAAAAATTTAAAAATTGTAAAAAAAAAAAAGAATAAAAATATAATTTTGACAATAGCAATATGATTATTATTATTATTTTAACTTATTATTTTTATTTTACTATTATTGTTTAAAATTAGCATTAATATTATTTTATCATTATTTACATTTAATATTATTATTATTTTCATTATTATTACTACTAAATTATTTATTATTATTTATTATTTATTATTATTGATTATTATTTATTTATTATTTTTATTATTTATTATTATTATTATTATATTGTGTGGGAACCACAACATTTTAAAGAAAAATCTAAATTAAATATTGCAGTTGAGTTCATGTTTTTAAAGATAAGACTTTTAGAAAGGGAAAAAAGGAAAAAAAAAATTACCTTATATTGGTGGGAATACCCAGGGAAAAAGTAAAGATAAAAAAAAGTGATAAACGCAATAAAAAGAGTCATAGAAAATATTAAATTTAACAAGGGATAACATTGTCAAGAGGGAAAGGATTTAGAAAAAAAAATGCATAATGAGGAATATTAAGAAATAAATTGGGAACTCTTCCACTTCAAAATAAAGAAAAAGGACAAAAATAAGTCCAAAAATTTCAATTTAGGGGTAAAAAAAAGGTAGTAATAAAAACAGTCCCACAAAAAAAAGTTTTTTTGCTGTTAAGAAATTATCAAAGTAAGGTATAAAAAAAATTTGAAAAATGTATTATAAATTTTAGAAGGATAAGGAAATCAATAACATTTTCAAATACCTACTCTTTTGCCTCAGGCTTTACTGAAAGGAAAAAAAAAACTTTGGCGACTGATAACTGACATAAGTTTTTAGCTATCAATGTACTTGCAAAAATAAATAAAGTTTCACAGTTAAAAATAATATTGATTTCCAGATGAGAGAAAATTTGATTTGTAAAGGTCTTTAATTAAAAAACTCTACAAGAGAGTGGGGGCTAGGGGGAACATGTGAGACACCCATGACCCAAGTTTTCATTCTGGATATTTGTGTATATATTTTTTCTGTTTCACTTTTCAAACCGTCTAATTTTTTCTCCATTTCTTTAATAATTCAATATACATTTACTAAGAAAGAAATTTATAATATTGAATACTTATAATAACTTATGATTTTACTACAACGAAAAAAGGATCCTATCTAAAAAACAAAAACCATAATTATATAAATAGGTAAATAAAAACAAATTTTTAGGAAATTATAAATATAATGCATTGATATGACTTGATTATGGGCTTTATACAAACTTTAATCTTCAAAATTTTTAAAAATACCCATATTATTTTTTTGTGTTTCTAGGAAACCCTTTCCACCAATTTTAATCATTTGGGTTGCGATTTATTCTTGTTCTTCTCATTTTGGAAAAAAAATCTACCCTTATTTTTAAACTCAAATGCAGCATCCATATTTATCTTTTGCCCTTCCATATTATTTCCTTTTTCCCAAGGAAAAATATTTGTTTGGCTTTACACTTTTATTTTAACATCTTTTAGTTTCCCTATAACTGTTGTCTGTTGTTAAATTTGCTTTATTAGTGGTTCATTAAAACCTTGAAAGCAAAACTCCATTTCTTTTTCTGGGAGCCTTGTTTTTTGTGACATTCACCAACGTCATTGGCCAGCAAATGGCTGAATCTATTTGAAGATAACAGATTCGTTATGATGCGGTTTTTCTGCTTAGGTTTAGTTTGTGTATGGTACTGGCTACTTTTTTATCCAAGGATAGTTGGTCTTTGCCATCATTCTTCTTTTTGACTTCTGCTCACAAACATAAGTGTTTGCCATTTAAAACCATTATATATTATATTAATATATATATAATATATTAATACTAATATATTATAATATAAAATATAATATCATACTATATATATATATATATATTTATATATATTATATATATATATTACTATATATATACTTTATATTATTTATTTATATTAATATATTATATATTATATATATATATATTTGAAGGAAAACCCAAAAATCGTCCCAGTAAAAATGCAAATGAAAAGCTTTTATGGAAACCTCTTTGCAAAATGATTAAAAGTTTGATTTGCTATTAATAGTAAACGTTTGTATTTTTTTCTAATTCCAAAGAAATGATTTAAGATCATATTTTGACCGTGAAAATACGAGAATGCAAATCCCAGTATTAAAATACCAGTATATTCAACAGAGATTAAAAACAAAAACAAAGGAAAATGAAAAAAGAGATTTCTGGAACAAGATTTTTCTTAACACCGTTTTCTACCCGCCAATACTTGTAAAACTATTTTGTTTATCATCAAATTAATTTAATCTAACATTCAAAGTATTTTAGGATCGATTTCCTTACAAACAGAGATTATTTAATGATAAACGGCTAGAATTTCCCAAGAAATATCTTCTGTAACCTTCCTTTCTTTTTAAATAGCCACAGCATATATTGCCATTTCCATTTCTCTTTGGTTATTCCACTGAAGTAATAGATTGTTTTTAAAAATTTTTTAAAAAGTTTAATGTCTTTTGCTAGGATTGATGGATGCGTTTTCATAATTATTTTATTGCAGACGATATACATGTACTCTGAAGAGTTGTGCCAGAATCTCAAGCTTGTAGGAAGTAATTTACAGACTTTAATCCTTTCTTTTGCCAAATCGAATCCAAATTTTAAAAAAGGTCTAATTTTATTATTATTATTCCGGAACGATTTTATTCCCCCAAAAGTATTAAATGAATATTTTGCTTCCGTTGAAAATAACAGCATACTTCGGTATCTTATGTCATGGAATCGCAGTCTTTTTCCAAACTTAATTTACCATTTTTCATTTCCAATTTTTAAAATTGGGACCTAATTGTGCTTATTTTTACTTAAATTATTTTAAAAAAACAAAAAAAGGGTTTTAAGTTCTTTTTATTTTTTACTATTCCTTGCTTAAACTTATTTTTTTTACTTTTCTCTCTTTGGGGAATTTCTTTATTTTGAGAGGAGATAAAGAAATCATTTAATATTGTTAAAAAATTTGTCATAAAATTCATATTCTACCTACCATATTGTATTTTTTTTAAAACAATTTTGCAGTTTCATGTTAACCAGATATAAGTGGGGACATTTGTTGGTAAAGGGATTTCTTTACTCCAAACAAATTAGGTTTCTCTTTCCTCCTCTTATACTTAAAAACCCATACTGAACTGATATTCATCTCGGGAAGATTTTCTTAAAATGTTCATTTAATAATTTAATAATAAATTAAATAATTAATTTCAATAAATAAATAATTAATAATATTTAATAATAAATAATAATAATTAATAATAAATAATAATAATAATCGTTTAATACAGATTAAAAAGTTGTAATTTGACAGATTATAAGAAAGAAGGACGATTAAAAATATTTTAAATAATAAAATATAAGAATAAAATAGATTCATTAATTTAAATAAGAATAGAACTAATTTAAATAATTTAATATTAAGATATTATTCTAATTGATAATTTGAATTTAACTTTAATTAATAATTATACCAACAAAAAAAGTAACTTATTAAGGTTTTAATATATTTATATACAATTCTAAACCCAGGAATGATAGAAGTATTTAATGAAATTTAATAATTCAGAAATAATAAAATTTAATACTCATATATTGATTAAAATATTCAAGCTGATAACTATTCACATTTCATTCATTCCAAGTTTAATTTTAAAATGTTTTAAAAAAACCAACCCATTTACTCACATCTCTCTAACCAGTTAACGACCACCACTGAATCAGCCTACTCATATCGGCATATAATTTCATAATACATTACATATATCTCAGATAATAAGATATTATAATATTAAGATATTTAGGAAAGCGTAGACTCTATACCTACTAAATCTAATCAAGTTTTTCAGATATATTTCATTATATATTATATATTTTCATATATATATATATAATATTAAAATTTATACGGTATAACGACCATATAACTAGCACATAATTCTATATCTACATAAACTAATCATTCAGTTTTTCAAAACTCAAATATCTTTATAAGCAACATTTTATATGGTTTACGGAAAAACGATATTTTATATATATTGAACACGTACGTAAGGTTTATATAGAACTAATAATATAACCTCACCAATAGGGTATATCAATAGTTATATTATTATATATGGTCCTATATATATTATATTATAAACACCTTAAATAATATATTATAACTACCACAATTATCTCACAAATACAATACTTACTCTAACCTAATACCGGTACTTATAAAAAATATCCTGGCCAATAATTAAGCCTAACAAATCACAATACCAAATAATAGCTAATAGGTAGTAATATAATATGTCATCCTAATTGATAATTTATTAATAATATAAAGTTATATAACTTTAAGATATTAATAACCTATTATACCTACATAACTCACTAGCTCAATATATACTAGTCTCACTTATAAGTTCAAAGTATTTATATATAGTTAATAAACCCTATTAATACTCACCTA